>JAJOOH010002224.1:0-21716 GCA_029582605.1 Solanum gracilifrons | reverse complement strand
ATATATATATATATATATCAAGTTGCATTTGTTTTTTAGGTGTAATAGCTTTTCCACTTTATGCACACCTATCACTATTTGGTTTGCTATTGAATTCATTTGAGTGTTGCACTTGCACGCTTTCATTATTGAAATTTGAAAGTCCCCCCCCCCCTCCTCCCCCCACAACTAACACCCCTGCATCACAAATATTGGTCATTTGGTTTTTCTTGGGCGATTCTCTATAGTTATCTTTTAAGTGACCTGATTGACGGTACAAAAAGTTATTTTAAATATATGATGTATAGAAGTTAAGACTCTTTTTGTGACAGTTTTCCAGTACAGCCCACAATTCCACAATGTGATGCAAGTAACACATGCTGCATATCAATCCTGCAATGCATCTGCTCCTATTGCAACACACACAACTGGGAAAGACTCTATTACCATAACTGCTCATGGCCATCATTTCTTCCTTTGTGGTGTACCTGGCCATTGCCAAGCAGGACAGAAAGTGGATATCAATGTTCTTCGCGTCTCATCATCTGTGTCTCCATCTCAATCTCCTTCGTCGTTGAGTCACATCCCTGCTGTAGCAGTGCCTGCACCTTCTCCTAGTCATGCTTTTTACTGGCTTCCTAGTAAAATTGGTGTTGTTTTTGCTGTTGCTTTAGTTCTTTTTGTCAGTTTTGCTTGAGGGGACAATAGTCTTTTAGTTTTTCCTAAAGTTGAGAACACTCATTTCTCTTGTTTTTACAGAAATGTAATAATTGTAAGACAATTTTCTGTCAGTTTTGTCATGTGGTAATACAAAACTTGTACAAGATTGTATTTTTTGTTTCATATCATTTTATACATAAAGCTTGTCAATTCATTTTACAAGTTAGGAAGAGTTGAAAGGATAAAATCTTCACTCTTTTTATGGCAAATCAAATATTTCAAGTATTCAACAATTAATCTTTTCGTTTTAGTCTATGTGATACGATTTTCTTTTTATACTTGTCATTTTACCCTTAATGAAAAGCATTTACAACAACATTGATTGTGGACAGAGTTTGACAAATTAACAGAGATTGGATCCTGACCTAAACAAAATTTTAATGTTTGTACACACACACACACACACACTGTATATGTTGTGTGCCATGTGTAAATATGTTTCAAAAGATG
This sequence comes from Solanum gracilifrons, assembly GCA_029582605.1. NCBI lineage: Eukaryota > Viridiplantae > Streptophyta > Magnoliopsida > Solanales > Solanaceae > Solanum > Solanum gracilifrons. The sequence continues at coordinate 20,567 of JAJOOH010002224.1, read as the reverse complement.
TTGAAAAGATTGTCTTTTAACTCTTTACCACTCACAATTTGGTCAAAAAACATTTAAATTCCTTCAATGGACAATAAATGTGACACAAAGAGAGCCTCAGCTGCAAGAGGTTCTAAAGACCACAGAAATCCAAGAATATGTGGAACAGTGTCAACTTTCTTCCAACTATTGCTCCAAATGTTCCATGAAAAGGAGCATAGCTTTTCAACTAATTTCTCATACACCATTTGCAAGAAATACAAAAAATAAAATAAAAATTGAACTGATTGCTATAATAATCCCATGATTCTCAAGGGGAAATAAATACACTATACATTTCCTAGAATCTAATGACGATAGATTAAAGTGAGATCTCCTGCCACCAAATCTTGAGAGGGGACGCTGGAAGCTACTCTTCACTGCAGAAACAGCAGTGCATCGCTGGGATTCTATTTTAAAGAAAACCATCAAGAAGCGGCTGTTGTGCATCTCCTTTCCTCTTGATCACTCTATGGTTAGATTGTGTACCTCTGAATAACAAACAACATCATGTAACTTGTTTCGATTTATAGGAGTAACAAACAAAATGTCATTGATGGAATAATGACTCCTCTTTTTTCCATCTAGTCAGTAATGAGGTCTGCGCAAAAAAAAAACAGTACAAGAATGCACAGGAAATGCAACAGGTGGTTGCTATTACAACAACCTTCTTACAAGTAAAGGGAGTGCAATAGAGTTCATATCTGCTAGAAAATTGAACCAAGAAGGTGATAAACAGAAGAAAGATGACTTACATATGATGCACAACGGCTGTATATGATTATACTCACCTACTACCTTGTTCTTCGGTTTTTTTAGTTACTTGTTTTTATTACCTTTTGCTTAGGTTATTGTATTATTTGTGATTGTTACTGTTGTTTTCTCCATTATTTTCAGCATGGCTTTTTCACTACTGTATTTCTTTTTTATACAGTTGTTTCATATGCGTTACTTGGGCTGAGGGTCCTTCAGAAACAATCCCTCTACCTTCACAAGGTAGTAAAGTAAGGATGCATACACACTATCCTCCCCAGACCCCACTTGTGGGACTACACTGGGTATGATGTGTTGTATGGCATCTGGACCAGCTGCCAGACCCTTTTTTTCATTTATGCGAAATATTAGTATGATTAGACATTTTAGGTAATTGTGTAGCAGCTGTCCCTGGACGCCTGGGAAAAATTAGGCACACATCCACATAATCGAAACAGAATATTTTTTAAGTAAATCAAAACAAGATAGATGTCCATCAGTATGAATAAAGAAAGAGACCTTACACTAGTTGATTGGAGCTCTACGGCCGTTGGATCATCATTATCCTGCATTATAACGTATATACTATAAACAACAATTAAAAATAACCACTTTTTTCGAATAGCTGAGAAATCCCCTGGTGAATTAGCTGGTCCAACCCCAGTTGGCCCACAGGTTCGAAAATCGGGGGAGTATGTATCCACCCCTCTACCCTTAATACCAGACTTCGTATAGATGTATGGAGTGAACTGAAAAATCACAACTTTTAAATATAAATGAAGATAGGTGGTCTAGCAAAGGTACCTCAAGTATCAGATCTTTTCGAGTGATCATGCCAATAACACGAGCAGGACGTGGAACAACAAGTAAGTGCCTCAGTCCTAGTTGACGAAAAAGATTATATACCTGTACCAGCAACAGAATGTTAAATTTTTTGATCATTTGATGTTCACCATGGCTAAACTTAGTCTCTCGGGCATGAGTAGGAATAAATTCTTGTTTTCAACCTTAGCCTACTTTTGTCATGTTGTCTTAAATTCCATGCAAGCGTTGACAAAATAATGCCTTGGAAATTAATGAAGGAGCAACAATTGGAATAAGTTACAACGTTACCTTCGTTAATGACATGTCTTCTGGGATAACGTATGGAGACGGGTTTAAAAATGGGGCAAGATCAATGTACATCTCCAGATCATCAGGAGTGAAATGGATATCATGGAGAGATATCCCTTTACTAGAAACGGGTTTCACAAATTCACTAAGGTTGTGCCTGAGAAATACAGTATCTGTAAATTTTTCATGTAGTAGGCAAACACGCACCAATAAGCGATCCTCAGTAATAGTTAAACTGAGTTACCTGATTGGCAAAAGATCACCTCTCGAATCACAGGGTAAAGGGCTATGCTGAAAATCAACTTTTGATTGTAGAAGTACCAATAAATGACTGCATAAACAACAAGATAGAGTAAATATTTTGTTCAAGTCTTTACTGATTTCTGGCATTAGAAATCTCTTATCTCCAAATAAGGCATCAATATCAGAAAAGATCATCACTATCTCTCACCTTCTTAGTATAAGTCCAATAACAAGTGTCTCCCCACTTCTTGCGTGGTCAACAACCTAAAAATAATTGAGTCAGAAGAATGATCCAACATGCAGATAGCTTGCATTGAACAAAGCACAGGGACAAAGCTTAAACTTACAGGGAACCCGTTGTGCTCATTGCTCCTCAAAATAGAAACTATATCTGCAACCTTCACAACCCGAGGGAAGTATACAACCTAAAAGATGCAGGAATTAGGGGTGTGATTAGTGAGCTAGAATTTGCACAGAAACTGCACAGGTGTGGGTCAGAAGAGATTTTTCTTTTTTGAAATGGTAATAATTGTATTCATAAAAAAACACAAAGGTAGTGCTGGGATTCTGTACAAGTGAGCAAAAAATCCAAAATATAACCCTCTTCTAATCTTAGAGGGACTCTATGAATTCTAGTAAAATTTATGCTTCTTATTAACATTAAGGTTACTAGTCACGGTCAAATCAGATGGTGCATGAAAGTAGAGTTCATACTTAAAATATCATGGAATTGTTGCAATACAGAACTGCTGCTTCACTTGCTTTTAGCAGAAATGCTAGTTTAATAACTACAACTAGAAAAAGGTAAAGAAACCACTAGTCGTCTTTAGCTCAATTCTGAAAAAAATGACATTCTGAACGAACAAGGAAACAAGCATCTGCTAGTTGGATCAGAACATGACAAGGGCGCTGAAGAAATTCTTACGTTTTGATTCCCACATGCCTCTTTTGCCGTCATATAGCGCATTTGATACTTTGGTCTAGATTCAAGTAATGGAATTGCCCTTAATCTAGCCTGTTCTTCATATAATCCTTCATTAAAAGCATCACCAACAGCCTACACATGGGTAACCCTTAGTCCTATGTGAATGACAAGATAGCCGGAGAGAATCGTAAGCCAGCCAGTATCAAAGCGCACCTTTGAGATGAGAAGAACCAGCATTATTAGAGGTAAAAGCTTCAAGTTGTTTGTAATCTCCACCATGATGACACAGAGAGATACAGTCATACGCATAGAGCCTCCAAGAAAAGATGCAGCACCTAGAAGAGCATACCTATAATTTCAACAAAAGAAGCTTAGTAGACTTTAGAGGTGAGTGAAGAGAAAGGATTACCCAGTGCAAGATAAATCATGTGAAAAAAAAAATCAGAATTTGAACCTAAAATCTTGAAGTAATGAGTGGAATAGCTTAAAAAATTCTGAACGGGGGGGGGAATATCTTTTTTCAATTCAATCATTTCAAAACTTGCAGATCTAACGACATCAAAGTTGGTGGAAGATCAAACCACTTTCAACTGGTAATTTAGATTAATTGCCATCTATGACACGAGCCAGTCTGAACTGACTAATGTTGCAGAATCAGAACCGTTTATTTGCTTATTGATTAGACATCCCGATGGACAACACCAGAAACTACACAATCCCAGCATATTGCAAAAAGCGAGTACTGTAGACACGTAATTGTTTACTGAACTTGATGTTTTACACAAATTTTAGTGGTTAAATATTTCTTTTACGTTTAAATTAAATATTTTTGGTTTTATCATATTTTAGTAAGTTTAGTGTAAAATATTTGAAAACCACAAAAATAGAGCCATGTTTTAAGTTAAGTTTTGTTTTTAATTTATTCAAAAAAATAAGAAAATGTTCAAAATATATATGTTTTCTTTTAATGTATATTTAATAAATAAATTAGTGTTTCTTAATTATATTTTTAATTAGCTATTTAACTTTTCTTAAATTTATATTAATTTAAAATAATTAGTTAGTAATTATATTTATATATACCTACACACTACCCCACTTCCTCACACCTTAATCCCCCACTTCCTCAACTCATCCTCACACTACACACACGACACACACACTACTACTACTCCTATATTACATACACAACAATCAGAAAACAAAAAAAGAAAAAGGAGGAAAAAAGAAGAAGGCAGAACACAACAATACGAAAGGAAAAAGAAAACAAGATCAAAAACATTTTTTCTTCCAAATACAAACATCCACCTACACCACCAATTACACTACTACAACACACCCAAGCAACACGTGCAATTTGTAAAAAGTGAGGTCGAGGTTCACTTTCGTGGTTTCGAGTTCGTGGTTCCTTATTAGGATTGTTTCCTTTTCATGAATTGAATTTTCGCAAGAGGTACCATTTAGTTTTTATTGTATATTTTGATTTTTATGATTATATAATACTTGATTCCAATGTTATGAAGTTTGCTCGAAATTTAGGTGTGTTTATTTTTGACACAATAATATTGAAATATTTCCTATTTATTCTATTGTAATTATTTTTTATTTTGTACCATATGTTGTTAATTTGTTATCAATTAAGTACCTCTTGTGTCCAACCAAAATCAACTAAATGTCTAAATAATTATTCTCATAGTTTGTTTAGGCAACTTTATTAAAAAATGTTTATTTTAGAAAAATTAAGAGATGAAGAGTTGCAAATTTTTACTTTTTCTTTTAATTGTCTTTTGTCATAACTTGCAAGTATACTTAAAACGTGAATGCATCCATATCAAATTTGAATATGAACATAACTTCTTTTTTTTATTTGTTTAAGATTTTAGACTTTTATTATTTAAAAATAGTAGTCATGAATGTAAATAGTATAAAATAGTTTAATCACTAATAATACACTTAAACTTTCTAGTAGTAGGCAAAATATTAAAATATATGACCCGTTTCAATTAAGAATGTGGTTACACATCTTTCTTTGAAACACTTAAAAGAAACTCAAGGATGCGGTGACGCACCTTGTCCAAATTGTTTTAATAATTAATTTTTGTTAATTCAAACCAAGAGGTGTAAATTGAGATTATTAAGTGTGATGAACTCGAGAGGGGAAGACAGTTATGCCTCTAAATGTCAAGATCGAGAATGCAGTTATGCATCCGGTTTAAGACTAATAAATATTCAACAATTAAAAAATAAGCAAACCATGGCATATAGACACAAATTATCCAAAAATATATCAAGATAAGTACAAGTCAATAAAAGCGACCGTGCTAGAACCACAGGACTCAAGGGCTGCCTAATACCTTCCCCTCGATCAACATCCTTACCCGAATTTCTGGTTCGCAGACCAAAACTAAAGAGTCATTTCCTTTTGATTAGGGATTAAATAAAAAGGTGACTTGGAACACCATAACTCAATTCTAAGTGGCGACTCTGCAAAAATAAAATAATCCCTAATCAATATTGTCACTTAAATTGGAAAAACCCTTCCGCCGTGCGCGAAAAGGGGTGTGACAAGTACGACACACCACGATTAGTAACTAAAAAGAGATTATCTAGATGATCATCCACAGCATTAGTCAAGTCAAGCTGATACAATGCAGAAACACTCCCATTTTCTTTGACACCATTGTGATATGATGGTTCTGCAGAGGGAGGTAAACTGCAAGGGAAATTCTCAGAACGTCCTCTGAGACTAGGTCTAATTTTGTTAAACTAGAGTGGAGGCCTAGTAATTGACTTTGTTCTCGCACCCCCACCCCCAATACACCAGAAGAAGAAAAAAAGAGAAACAAAATGAATATAGGACTTCCAGACATGGTTGTGGTTTCGATCAAGTGATCCTCATCCTCCAATTGTTTACTGTATCAAAAATCAAGAAGCATACTATGCTCTGTTCCTTGAAGTTCAGGGGATCTGCTTCAGTCAATTGTGATACCTCACCTCTTTAAGAAGTGATAGATGAGAGGCCAATAGTGATCATGTACTTAAATACTCGGAGGAACTCAGAATTAAGCAGAACACACTTTTTGAACTGAAGGGGAAAAAATAACTTAATTCCAGTATGCCTATGTCAAGGCTTTCACCAGAGAACCCGTTTGGATTGGCTTAAAAAAGAAGCTTTCAAGTCAAAAACAAAAAATAAAACTGAAATGACTTGAGTCAAAAAATAAAAAGTAGGGGGAGGCCTACTACTGGTTTTTAACTTATTTCAAGTCATTTTAAACTTATTTTAAGTTATTTTTAACCTTGCCAAACACTTCCTAACTTTTTTTTTTTTGATAACCGAGAAATCCGTCTGTGACCCGCCCTTTGGACCAATCACAGCCTTCTAAACTCGGTGGATAATGGGCCCGCCCCTCTACCCTTCTCCACTTAAATACTGAGTTTCGCTTTGCATGGTGTGGGGCTTGAACCTGCGACCTAAGCCACAAATCCTCCACCTTTTGGCCCTCGAGCTAGGCCTTGGGGGCACTTCCTAACCTATTTTAAGTTGTTTTTATATCTGCCACACACTTCCAGAAGTCAAAAACTGACTTGAAAGTAGGATTGACCAAACTTTTAAGTCAATCCAAACACCCATCTATAATGTATATGGCTAAAACGAAGGAGTAAATAAGAAAGAAATGCTTACGTCCCCTCTTCAATGTTCAGCTTCTTATAAAAGCTAACCACAAACATGCCAACAAGACGTCCATAAGTTGATCCTATCATGATGCCTGGCACAAACTGACCTGCTGGAACTGCAGTTCCAAAGGTTACCACTGCCAAGGTATAAAACATAACCTGAGAGACAAATACACCAACCATTAATTTCCCACATAATTGTAGCCCATCAAGACACGAGAGAGGTTTTTGCTATAACTTTCTTCCCTGAACTGCATAAACATCAGAAAAGAGTGCACTTAAGCACAGAACTTTAGCAGTATTGGCAGATATGCACCAAATTTGAAGAGTTGAAAAAGACAAGTGTTTCATGAATGCACGCTATCCAAAGTGTTTCCAGCATCAATTAAAGTTCACTCAACACACCCTGAGCACAACAATAGCATTTTGTGGCTCTGAACACTATTTTTTTATTATAGCTTTAAAAAAAAGGAAGTTCAAGTCCAGATAAGAAAATCCTATCCCACCCCACAAGAAACTCACCTCCCGGTAAAAGGAAGAAGATTTGAATTAAACTCAAGACGACATTACCAAATTTTTTACTTCAGAAACAGCAGTTCTATGGGGATCTCAGATTCTCAATACTGATACCATAATTTGCTAAGTTTTTCAGCGCATGAATTTTCATGCAAATTAGCAATTAAAGTTCACCCAAATGTAAAAGTCGGGACGAACACATAAAATACATGAAGCTGTCATTCACATAAATGGGAAGGGAGAAAGTTAAGTATCAATACCAAAAATGTCAGTAGGCTTTGAGCGCTGAATTCATGAGCTGTCTTCGCACTGAATAAATTTCTTATAGCGTCATCCTGCAGACATGTATGATACAAGCTCCATCAGTGAAAAGGAAAATCCACAGCTTTTTATTTAAAATAAACACACATTCAGGAATTGTTTAAAGACCTGAGTGTTGAAGAATATGGTTGCGAGGTCATTGTACTCCTTGTTGTTCTGACAGTAAAACTGCAAAATGCACAAAATCCAAACATCATCAACAAAAGAAGAAAGCAAAATTGGATATCAAGAAAATTAGTGAAGCAAATAACAATACGACACAACACCACAAAGAAAATGAAACATTTCAAGACATTTCACTGAAGCCTGGAATCGGATTTGAGCTTTCAGCACATAATAATTATATTTTTGAGAGAAAAAACTGTATAGTACTTATTTGGATGTTAACTTTCAGCACATAATTAATCAAGCCAGGATCGTAAATCAATTGCTAGTCCTGGATGGAGTATGCATAACAGATTTGAATGCACTTTCAATTGCTTACAGCAAATGCCTAATTATCCTAAACAGGCTCTAATTTAGAACTTTCTACTTGGAGCTAGAGGTTCAGCTATCTAACAAAACATAAGACTTGAAACAAACACGACAATAGAATCGTGGAACCATATCCCAGAGACGGTACACATTTTACTCTACTTTTTCACAAGTGATTTATATGTACAAGCACCCAAGCAGGACCAAGCCTGTATTGAAGAAGAATATAAGAAATATCAATAATGACCATTGAAAGAATAGATTAGTTAAGAATTAAGACAGTTGACTCTACTCTTCCAGACGTCACAGCTTGCGGCCCCCATTAATAGCCATTGATAGCTTGATATGCATTAACATGTATGTGCATAGGATTTAGAAAGGATGACCACATGCAGCATAACAGATTTCAAGCTTAAAAATATGATAAAAATAAAATCATAAAAGCAAAGTAACAGAAATTAAATGATTGAATAAAGATAAAATAAAACAGAAGTCATAAGTCATAGAGGATCTTACATTGACATAATTGCCAAACATTCCCGGTGCTTGCGGACATTCAATGCCGGAGTTAGCATCGGCCTCAGGGCATGGAGTACATCTTCTAAAGAGTGGCAATCCAAATGAAATAGCTGAAGTTATCACAGAGATGAGACAAGCTTCAATAATCTGAGAGTGGCAGACCACAAAATTAGTTCATCGACCTTAGCAAGGAAGTACATACTCATTTTCAAAGATGAGAATATACAACTGCAAGAAATTCTTGTTTTTTTTTGATTAAGTAAGAAATTCTTGTTCTTAATAAGTAATCTTACTTTCACACGAATTCCTTTCTTGTGCAAATAATTTCTACGCCAGTGTGTCATATAGAGAGTAAGCTGATTGAATAACGCTCCTGCAAAAGTCAATGCGTGACCAATTAATTTACAGACCATATTCTCTGGTATTTCAACATCTTAATGTCAACCATACATACCAAGGAGACCTCCTATAACTCCAATAACTGCCATGGGCAACAACTCCTCAAAAGAATAGTCCTCTTGACCACTGAGAGAATTGTAAGATGTCAAAAGTGTAACGAGGATATAGTGTAGAGGACCTAAATGAGTTCAGAATCTAACCCAGAGATATCCCATATAATGAAGCCTCCAGCGCCAAAATGACCACAGTTTCCATCTTTACACCATCCCATTGCTGTACGGACAACAACAGCTACAATTGCAGAGGTAAAGAAGACCCGCCACATTAGTTGACTCCTCCACCTTTTGATCAATAATGAAACAACATATGATCAGACGGCATTTAATTTTTCACATTGAAGAACATGCTAACGACTACTAAAGTGAAAGTAAAGCATTGTGTTGTTTATGATTGAAAGAATAAAATAATTCAAACAGATTATAGTTCCTAGTAAAGAGCACCACATTCAGAAAGGTACAAAGTGAAAGCTAACTGTGCTTATTCAAAAACCAGTCTACCAGCTAATATGACGATTAGTCATAACAGCAATGGGCTTAACATTGATGGTTTAGACTTTAGATACTCCTCATTAGCAATGTCAGAAATAGAAGTATGCAGAAGTAGAAATTGTTCAACAAGGAAAATATCTCATAAATTGCACTAGATGTACATGAAAGAAGCTCAAAGGAGAGATGAGAATTACCAAGAAGTGACCTCTTCAAGAGCAAATAATACACCACCTACTGGAGCTCTAAAAGCAGCAGCAACTCCAGCAGCACATCCACAAGTCACCTGAGTCAACAAATACAAAGGAGTAAGCACTTCTTAGAGCACAGGAAGCCCCTCTCATCATGAGAACTTTAAAAGCCAGATCTTAGCTTTTATCTCCAAATCTTTTTAGCACTTCCTAAGATTCATGAAGAAGTTGACACCTTAAGTAAAAAAGAAGAAAAGAATGCATTTAGAATGTTCAGCTAGATTAGTACCTCAAGCTTTAAACGGTCTAACCTAGATTGGAGAGAGTGATATCATTTTTACAGATTCTCACAGATCCTTATCACAATTATATGGATTGATATTATATTACAGGTTCAGAGATCCTTAACAAGATTCTTGTAGATTCTTATATTACAGGTCCAGAGATCCAAAAAGACAACAGTCACTCACCAAATCACGACGATCCCGTTCACTGCTAAAAACTTGGAGCCACCTTGACCGAAGGTGATATTTTGTGGATCCTCCCTGTAATTACATCAAAATACATGAACATTCAGCATGATGTTTGGAAGTAAATACTGAACATATTTTAGATGATCACCAATACAAAACAAGTATCAGATCTTTGATTCAAATGACCAGGTAAACAAACAGAACATAGAATCAGCAACAAATATTTCATTGCCAAAACTCATAATATAAGATAAAATTTGGACTCATGAAAAATCAAAATGTGAAGTACAGTAACAGAGCATAGAATTCAGTAACAAATGTTCCATTGCCAAAACTAAGAAGAATATAAGACAATTTGTATTCATGAAAAATCAAAAAGGGAAATGCAGTTATAGAAGAAAAGAGTAAGAGTAATACTCACTTGTCCAAGCAAAGAAGCAATACAAGCACCAATATGTACAAGAGGCCCTTCTTTGCCAAGAGCAAGACCACCTCCCACTGAACCTATGCTTCCAAAAATCTAAAGACCGAGTAAGAATAACAACAAATTATCTGATTAAGAGTGATAGACAATCCCGATCAAAGCATAGGTGTGCTATCATACCTTTCCAATCAGAGTTCTGAAAAGAAGGATACCATGTGTGTCAATTCCTACACATACAGACCAAAATAAGTAACCCAGAAGATATTATCCTTGCCTGAGATTTAACAATTAATACCAGAAAGTACAAGCGTACCATTTAGATAACCCTTTATTTCAGGAATTCCTGATCCTGACGCTGCTGGTGCAAAGCATGTGATAATATATACAGAAGATAATACTAGAACCAGGTTGATCAAAATATACACCAGAAATCCGGCAAAGTATGACTTCTGAATAATTTGAAATGTCAATGAGAACTTCCATCCCGCAAAATTTTCAACGGAAAGATTAATAAAAACAGCAGCAAGTCCTGTGCCTGAGAGCAAAGGAATAGGAACTCAGTTCATGAGAGAGCGACTATTAGATCTAATGCTTATTGAAATACACAAATAAAAGAGAATAAGATTACTAGAACAAAATGGTAGCTAAGTTTTGCTCACTGAGGCATGTTTTTAGTTCTCATAACTCCACCATTTCAGAACACAACAAGAAGGGAATATGAATCACAACCCTCCAAAGTATTAATCACCAATTTTCTATAATTAATATAAACTCATCGCTCACCAATCACCCATATACTCCTACAACAAGATTGGTCCTAACATCCACGTTGAAGGACAGGCTTCAGATGATGAATTAAACTACTCTGAAACTTCCAGCCCATGAAAAGAGAACCATTCCATCTAGAGAAGGGCTTTTCCTAGAGAGAGAGAGAGATTACTTCTGAGGAGCTAAACTATGATAAAGCTCCAAGTTGAGCCAGAAATATAATCATTAGGCAGGTTCCAAAGGGGCACTGACAAGTTCATTTTCTAAAAGCTTTTCTACGCACCAAAGCCAAGGATAATGCACATTGCATTTGGAATTTTACATGAGAAAATTGTAACAAAATTTTGCTGGTCAAAAGTACCTGTTTAATAGTTTGGAAAATGATGTTTAACTCACGAACTAAAATATGAAGCATTATTCAACAAATGAAACCGCCAAAATGGACTTTAGCACTATAGTCTCATTTGCTTAAATCAAATTTTTCTTTCTTTTTCCTGAGAAATGGTAAGGTTAAAATCAAGTTATTACCTTGATGGCTTGTATACAATCATTTATTCTGAAATACGTCTGACTATCACAATAACTGTTTACGCTATGTAGTATATACTCTTTTTTTTTATGACAAGGGAAACCCGCAGCCGCTACCCTTTGGGTGCGCACAGGGTAAAACCCCTGCTCTTATGCAATAGATAGCAAACCACATAGGAGAGGTGACCCGCACTAGGCAAGCTCGGTGCGACGAGCTCGACTCATAAGGCAAACCTCTTGCTTTTGCTGGCAAGGGATTTCGAACTTGAGACCTCCAACATGGAAGTCCCAAGCCCAAACCACTGGGCCACCCCGAAGGGTTATATAGTACATACTATATACAATAATTAATGGTTTTTAAGATATTCCTTTACAATAAAATGGAGGACTTCGATTTTAGGGAGTCATTTATGACCGAGTAGAGGCTAATCAAAGCAAAAGTAGAAAATTTAATTTCTCATTTTTTGAATATTAAAAGCTCTCATCTATATAATAAATCAAATACCTACCCTAGAAGGGAAGAGCTAGCTAGGGCTCCCAAAACAGAAACAGAAAACAAGAGAAAATTTTGTCTTAGCTTTAGATTTATATTTGTCTTGGCTTTACATTTATAAATAATAACATCAACCAGGCAAAGACTAATCAATCAATCAACTACTCCACAATCCAAATTAGTTTGGGTCGGGTATATGGATCCTCCTCCTCAATTTTTCTGTTCCATTTTATTCAGGACATGCAAAGATTAACAAAAGATGTCTTTTCAAGATCGCCAGTTCTCTATTGCTGACGATATAAGCAGGTAAATAAATAACCTATTCTTCCTCCAATAATGTTTCAGCTCAAGTTTTAATATGGTCAACAGTTATGTGTCAACCTATTGACATGCACCATACAGGAGTCAACAAAACAAAATAGTTCATATGACACATTCTGGAAATTTATTTGTTCTTCTCAACTCTACTCTCTGTCCCTTGATTTGTATAATGTCATCTTACTATCGATGACCTAAATATTAGAAGGACCTGATCAGGCGCAATCTTGAATCGTGTGAAAATAGATCCTCCAAATGTCTTATATGAAGGCTAAACAACTGAGTTTTTTCTTGCAACGGGCATCAGATATTCAAGATTGCAACAACTACATGGGTATTAAACTACCAAGCCACACTTCAAAAGTTTGGGAGAGGGCAATAGAGATGAGGATGAGGAGGGATGTGTCAAATTCCAACGATCAACTACGGCAGCCATTCAACTTCTTCTAAGGAGATTGTCAGAGCAATATACAGATACGAAAAGAGACTTGCATATGGTGTTCATAGACTTAGAAAAGGCATATGACAAGGTCCCCAGGGAGAATTTATGGAGATGCTTCGAGTTTGGAGGTGTATATGTGGCATATTAAGAGCGATTAAAGACATGCATGATGGATCCAAAATTTGAGTAAGAATAATGGAAGGAGACTCGGACACATCCCAAAAGTTGCATCGTCGATCAACTCTTAGCCCATTTTTATTGGCCTTGGTGATAGATCAATTGACACAGCACATTCAAGGGGAGGTACTACGGAGTATGTTATTTGAAGATGACATAGTATTGATTGACGAGACACGTGGCGAAGTTAACAATAGACTGGAGGTTTGGAGACACACCCTAGAGTCTAAAGGTTTCAGGTTGAGCAGGACTAAGATAGAGTATATAGCGTGGTCAGTGGCACATCACATGAGGCGGATGTGGAAGTTAGGATTGATACACAATATCTTGGGTCAATAATACAAGTAAATGGGGAGATCAACGATTAGCGGAGTGAATGACATAGAGGCTTACATTTGATGTCCTATGTGATAAGAACGCACCACTAAGATTTAAAATAAAGTTCTATAAAGTGGATGTTACACCAACTATGTTGTAGGGGGGAAAGTATTGGTCAGTCAAGAATTTGCACGTTCAGAAGATAAATGTAGTAGAGATGGGGATGCTTAGGTGGATGCGTGGGCACACAAGGAGAGATAAAATTAGGAATGAATATATACTAGGCAAGGTGGGAGTGGCTCTAGTGGTGGACAAGATTAGGGAAGCGAGATTGAGATGGTTCAAGCATGTAAAGAGGAGGAGCACAGATGCCCAGTGAGGAGGTGCGAGACTAGGTTTAAGGAGAGGTAAAGTAGACAGAGTAGGAATTTTGGAGAGGTGATTAGACACAAACCATTGTGGACCGGCTTTCATAAAGCACCTTTGGGCAGCAACTACTATTAGGATCCAATTTCGAGATCAATTCGACAATGGAACTCTTAAAGAAATGATTTTATCTATGTCAAATCTCTTGATACGATACAAAAGACAAGCATCTTACAATTTTCATGATCAATTGGATACTGCCATAAAAGTAGGTACCAGAGAAGATCACTATGATCGTTACTATAGTCATATCGAAGAGATGTGACAAAGTGATCAGATCATTGCAGGAACCTGTAGGTGGCTTTAATCTTTTGTGATGGAAATGCACTTTTCACCCCAACTTCCCAACATAGGGGTCTAGCTTTCTTCCACGCGTGGCACATTTTTAGCTCACTGAGGACACGACCCTAAATAGGAAAACATGGAGGTCAAAAATTAGGGTAGAGGTTTAGTAGGTAGTCGAGCGATCTCTCTCTTTCCTGTGGGAAAGCATGGTTCTAGCTTAGAGCATCTTGTCTGCTACCTCTTCTACATATCAATATCTTTATTATTGTTCTATTATTATCTTATTCTTCAATTGTATTACTTTTGTTGTTTTATTAACTTGGGTTATTTTTACTATTTTGTTGTCACTACTTTTCTTTCTACCGTATTTCCACTATATCTTTTGTTCTTGTATTTGCCAAACCTATTTTTGAAAACACTTTTCTTGAGCCAAGGGTCTATCGGAAACAACCACTCTACCTTCCTCAAGGTTAGAACTACTCACATGCAGAAAACTGGTATCATAAATTCCATTCCTTCCTACACGAAGCAAAAAATTAACTCCAAACAATTTTAATTTGAGGCAAATGGGGTACCAGGGACAAGAACATACCTTAGACAATTTATTTCTATAGGGCATAAAGAGAAATAACCATAGATTAAGTTGATAAAAAATCTCACCAATTCCAATTAGTAACGCCAAGAACCACTTAACCAAAACAGCATATCCCATATAAAGCTTTCCTCTTTTAGCCTGTCCATATAAAACACACATCAAACACAACTTCAGCTATCTTATTTTCCAAATGTAAAGCAATTAGCCTCTTTTTTCCATTTACAATACTAGAATAAACTATAAAACAAGTATATTTAGAACAATAACTGAGCATTTCTGTAAGTTTCCATTCAGATAGTATCAGATTTTCCTAATATAGAACTAGTACTTTTTTGAATAAGCAACATAAAGCTGTTATCTTTTTTGTTGAAACAGAACAGAAAAAAGACTAGAGCTTTAGAAAAGACACACCTGCTCTTCCCTATAAGCAAAATTTTCAACAACTTCATAATCAAGACTTTCCACAGTGCTACCATTGCCCTTTCTTGATGGACCCACCTCGCCGACTTCCTCCTCCTCTGTCGCCGGAATCCGTGACCACATCAACTTCGCCGTCTCCACCCCGTTTTGAAAATGATCTGATAACATCTTCCACCTCCCTGCTACACTATATATAGGTCTTATGAACCCCCAAAACCTCAAAAATTCGAACCCCTCGTCGAATAACCCCAAAATTAGAGGCGAATTTTGAGAAAATTGGGATCAAGATTGGGTTTTTTTGGTTTTTGGGTGTGAATGTCACTTTTGGGTGATGAGGAATTCCTTTTCTTCAACGAGAATAATGGAGGAAAGTGACGGATGCGTATAGGAGTGAACTTAGATTCGTCAAATTGATGTATTCTGCCAGTCCGGTGAGTCCACCAGAAGTTTACTCTCTTTTTCTTGGGGTAAAATTATATTTTGGGGGAGATGGGAGTTGTTTGAACAAAATCAAAATTATGCAAAAATAATAATTAAAAAAAAATAGTTGAATTCATGTTAATTTAAATTTGAACATTTTAATTTCCAAATCATACTTCATGGTGCAAATTGCAATTATGATGGAGTTTGTTATTTGATAGATTCTCTGATTACAATAAATAATTATAAAGCATGAAATAACAAAGTTTTTTTTTTAAGTAGTTGTAGTTTATCTAATTATAATTTATAGTTATAGTTTTAGTGAATAGAAAGATGAGGGAGATTGGAAGATGTAGAAAAATAAGTAAATTAGATGAAAAAAATTAGAAGAGAGACAAACAAGTTGAAACATAACATGTATCTTAATTTTCTTATAAATAAAATCATGCACTACTATTCTTTTATAACTATTCATCTACCAAAAGACTCATTAGTGGACATATCATATATGAGCCACATAATTATTGTTGCAAAAGATACTTTTATAGAGTGAATTCAATTAATCATGCACTACAATTCTTTTTGTAAATATAAAAGTAGTGCTTTTATATTTAGGATGCTATCCAAAAGGGTCATTGAATATATTTTTAATAATTTTGATTTTTTTAAACTTTATTAAAATTAAGTACTTTTGATCACTATCAAATACGTAATAGAATTTAATTGTTAGATTTTATAAAAATCACGAAGAAAAGGGATAATAACATGAATAACACATTTTGAGGTGTGATTTTTACATTGTGGATTTGATATTTCAACTTCTAAGTGCAATTTTTGTTGTTTTTGTGCGGCTTTTAGTGTTACCATTTTTGAGATTTAATGAAACCTTTTTGGTAATTTTAGTTACATTTCTTTTCCACATTTTCTATTAAATCTAATATTCAAAGTTATTAAATATTTGACAGAAATAAAAAGTATTCACTTTGATAAATGTAGAGGACTGAATTGCTCAGAAGTATATTTTAAATGACAATTTTGAATATACCTCAAACATAATGGACCAGTTCAATCACTTTCTTGACCACGTCATTTTGCTATCCTTTTATTTTTTGATAAGGTTAATAAAAGTGGAAATGGACTAGGTAGCCAATTTTATGATCAATGTTTAAAGAGAAAAAGTGTAGTAATGTTTCTCCTTCTAATATTTCAAATTGTGTGTTTCTATCGATATGAGAAATATATATAGAAAGTAGGAGTGTATTTGTAATTCTTTAAAGTCATGAAGAAAGTCTTCAAAGTCATGCCTAAATCTTAAAAATCATGAAATGTAGATTTGCTATCGGACATCCACATTTCATTATTAACAACAGTTGTAAACTTTTTAATGCTTTGCCACAATTTAAAGGAGAGTTGATATTGCTTATTCTTCTTCTCACTCCTCAAATTTTAGGATAATGTATTTTGAAATTCAATTTTTTTAGTTCAAAACTTAAAAATAATATTTAAAGAATTTTTGTTTCTTATTTAAGAACTTGAGGATATTGTTTCCTTAAGTTCAATTTTTCAGTTCAAAACTTCAAAATAATGTCCTAAAATTTAATTTTTTATTTTGAAACTTTAATTATAGTTGCTTAATATTGACAACCTAAAAGACAAATGTGAGTGAAACTTCTTGATAATTTCCTTAGTATTATGCAATGTTAGAATTTGACTTTAGAACTTTGTTATTGAATTTTACTTGTATAAGTTACAAATTTCAAGATAGTTTGTACAATTTCGAATTTCAAAATAATTTGTATAAAATTTAAAATTCCAAGATAGTGGAATTTTACTTGCAGATTTCAACTTATATAAGCTTTTAATTCTAGGACAGTGTTTTGAAGTTTCACTTGCCACAACTTGACTAGGTAAAAAAACGACTAATGATTTGGTTTGACTTCGTTTGGTATTGGAATAAAATACTCAACTATACATGGGTTGGCTTGATTTTAACAAAAAAAAAAAAAACCGGTTACACTTGGGTTGGTTTAAAGCTTTTTAAAATATACATTTATACTAAGCCATACCATTATCACAAAAGAGTTGCATGTGCAATAATAGGTTAGAGCAGAAAATGTTTTACACTGCTTGTCAATATTAACTACTTAAATATATAGTTCCATTGTGAGATGGACAATATTTCAACAGCATAAGATCACAATATTATTTTTGCCTTTTCACAAGATTTTATCTGGAGAAGAATTGGATGTTGGGAGTTCTGCATACATGTCAGCTATTTCTTTAGCAAAGTATGCTCTTGCTTGTGGTCTTTTTATCTGAAAAAAGGACAAGGAATACAGAAAAGGATTTGAGCAATGGAGACTTTATATAGTTGTCGAATAATCGCGAAACAACACTTACCTTGTACGTTGGAGTAAGCAGATTATTCTCCAAAGTAAAAGGCTCAAGCACCAAAGTGATAGCTTTTGCAAATTCGAAACCTCACAACTGCAAATTGTTTGCCATGAAAAACATGTTGAAAAGACAAGGAACTACATTTCATTGCAGGGGAATTCAAATTACCTGTGCTTCCTTTCCAACAGTATCCATGTCTTTCAATATTGCAGCCTTTGCTCTTGGATCAGTGCAGAGCTGTTGCACGTCTTTATTCTGCTCTCGCCAAGATAAATATAATCACATACAATACTAACAAATACTCATAATTCTCTTCATATTTCAAAAGAAAAGCTATCTCTCTACTTCTTACTCTGTTTCGATACCTCGTCCACAACAGAGGAATAATAGTTGGCACAACTAACTGTATTTCCACGTGGATGGCAGCCATTGGCCATAGTACTTAAGGGCTCGAGTGGAGCTTTTCAATTGGTTGAGTTATTATCTTTGTAAACCAATATATAGAAGTTTGAACACAATTGGAAGGATTGGATTATGAACAATACAAAAGGAATACACTTATATTCTTGCGCTCCAAGTTTTCATATGTTCACTAAGTTTTATCTCATAGCATTTACGATCCAGGAACTGAGATCAACATCATTCTAACATTGCCGGATCTGGTGTAAACACTCATCACCTGATCTCTATTGCTTCACTTGCTTTATTACTTGCGTTTATTTCTTTAACAGCCCATTTAACTGCTAATAACTGAACCTAATGAGTTGAATCGAGACGTGTGTCCTTGACCTCATTACATATTAATTGTACCATTTTCCCGGTACACAAAAGTATCAGCCAGATAAATTGAATTTTCAGATTCCAGATTATGTCTTGAATGCGTATGCACACAAGCGAAGCATACTTCTTACATTTCAAATGTCATGTATGATTGCGGAAAGAAAAGAAACTAACTAAAGCCAAATTAAAAGTATGATATTATGATTTTACAAGATGTTAAGAAAGAAAATTTTGTCGGCGATAAAGTATGGAGTTATTTCTTAAGGAAACATGCTAGGTCAGAGGGAAGAGTAAAGAACAGAGAAGTGAAATCAAAGAGGGGTCTTTCCTCTAGTTTGGCAAGGAGGTGAAAATATAAAGGATTTGGTTTGTTCTATTTCAAGATTTTCTCCCATCAACTCTCAGGACGTGTATATTCCACAAAGAGGAATCAGTTATGAATATTTTCAACCCTTTATTCACAAATTCATCTTACGTGGGAGGCATAAAGAGCCCAGTCACCCCTCCTGTTCTACACAGTTAATTGCAGAAGGTAAATAGTCTTTCAGGTTCCCTTATATTTTCTTGCCAGCTTATGTTATGATGAATATTGTTCTGATCTTTCTCATCTCTCTTTTTTTTTTTTTTTTTGCTTTGGCTCATCTCTTTCCTTGTATAACATCATAACCAAATAGTGTAAATCTGTGTAGTTATTCGTAAGAGCAGGTTGAGGATGTAAGAAGAATTCAGGGTGTCACCTTGATGCCTTCATTTATAGCCCATGCTTTAAACATGTCTGGGTCCACGCAGACTATGGCTACCAGAAAGGAATTCAGGCTGTCACCTGACAAAGCAGACAAGAGTACAGTAGGTCTTCTAAAGGTGCCATACATTTGTGTGTGTGTGAGGGGGGGATGGGGATTCTCTGCGACGCCATATCTTACCATGTATAAAGCACTGTGCAACATACTTGCTCTTTGCATAGACATTCTCAATTTTTTCCGGAGCTACATATTCTCCCTGTGCCAACTTGAAAATATTTTTCTTCCTGCCAACAAATAGCAAAAGATAAGACTTTCTACGAGCAGCCACTGACCTCCATATACCATGCAACTTCAGTAAAGTGGATTATAGTTACAAAGAAGCAACCTTATTTATTCTCCATGTTCAAGGAACATAAATTAGATTGCAACAAAGGAAGAAAAACTACTTCGCAATACCTCTCTGAATCCTAAGGATCGTTCTAATAATTCCAAGGTAAGTACTATTAGCTATCCTCTCACCTATCAATTATCTTTAAGCGCCCCCCAGGTAGCCACACTCCAATATCTCCGGTGTGAAGCCATCCATCTTTGTCAATCATTTCTCGTCTGAACAATGTAATTGGATTATTTCAAAATGTAACTTGGACGTGTCTGTGAGAAATATATGGGAAAAATAATATTGAATTGTGTATCTAAATTGTTACATTGAGACCCTATTTATAGACAATACATATACATTGAAATCCTTTTCTAACTAGGATTCCTATTCCTATTCTTCTTCCTATTCTAAGTAGGAATATATACATATTTCTATTCTAACACTCCCCCTCAAGCTGGTGCATACAAATCATATGTACCTAGCTTGTTA
>JAJOOH010002223.1:0-32327 GCA_029582605.1 Solanum gracilifrons | reverse complement strand
GTTGGAAGAGAGTTTTGGAAAATGTTTTCCTTAAGTTTTGAAGGGAAGTCATTTTCCTTAAATTTGAGGAAAATGAGTTGATTTGGAAAATATTTTCCAAAACATTTAACCCAACCAAACATGAGAAAATTGGAATATATTTTCCGGAAAATGTTTTCCTTCATACAAAACACACCCTACATTTCTACTATAAACATTTCTATCATATTTATTTATTTTTTCTATAGTTTGAAATAATTATATATTAACCTCACTTATTAATAGCATCATACCAGATTGCAAGTCAGATACACACACACACACATATATATATGTGTGTGTGTGTGCGCGCGCGCGCGCGCGTGTGTGTGTGTGAGTGCATTTTGCTATCGGCTACACTGAAATAGGGGGAGAGGCAAGCGAGAGAAGGATAGAGGAGAGCAAGATAAAAGGGAGGCAAATGAGATAGTTTACGCATTTTGGATTCATGCGAATCACACTAGATACATGTATTTGCGATATCACATACATTCTAAAATACAAATACATAGGAAGACAAGTGAGCAAGAGAGTCAGATACATGCGAATTCACTTGGATACAGTGTATCTAAAATAAATTACACATAATTTTGATCCATGTATCCGAAGTTCAACCTCTGGTAGGATTCAAAATATTGAAAACTCGCTTAAAGAAAAGTAATTTACTCTTAAACTAGTTAAATTTGTGTTGTTTGCCATATATATAGGATCTATTGGATGAGGGCTGTCAATGGGCCATTATGGGCTTTAATCTGATTTTAATTGGGCCAGACACATTTTCTCTAGACTTTATGATCCAAGTGAATAGACTTGTTCAATTCCCTTTTAGGGAGAAATGTTATAATAACATATTTGGTGAAATTCTATAAATGGAAAAAAATCTAAAGAGAATATAGTGTATTCACATCTTATTACTATCTCGTGAAGGCAAAAAAGACTGCTTCCGAAGAAATGTTAAGGAACCAAAAATTACTAGTTAGTTCTATAGAAGATGTTCCTTGAGAAATGAAACTATGTGGAGTTTGAGGTGTGATTGCTTTAACATCTTATGGTCTTCTTATAGGAAATAGATAATTATTATTGTAATTTGTATCCAAAGAAATACATTTAGCGACGGATTATTAAAAATAAATTATTATATGAGCTATTTAGCGACGAACTTCATCATCAATTTCATAGTGCTATAGTAACTGTTTCAAACTCCACTTACTTGGAGCTTTTCTACATCTCTTTCAAGAGTAAGAGTGTAACAATTGAGGGATCAAAATTATTAGTTTTTTTATACTTTTACCCTAGCTATTTTTCATGTATTTGGAATTTTATATACTTTTTTTTTAATTCAGTGGCACTAGTTGAACATTTTTTATTTTTTTTATAGATTACTTCTATTTCGGAGGTAGTCTTTAAATTTTTCCCTATTACCCTCTAATAAAAAAAATGTGGATCAAAGTATTTTTAACTATGACCTATTTTCATAAGACAAATCTTCTTAGAGAATGTTTTTTGTAAGGCATTTTAGTACTATCTAATTAATTCACAAGACAAGTTTTTTAGGAAATTTTGCATGAGGCATAAGTTCAGTAGACATAACTTATACCTTGGGGCATAGGTTAGGTAAGCATAACTTGTGCCTCAGAATATAAATTCAGTAGTATGATTTTTTTAAGGCATGATATATTAAAATTGAACTCATGCTTTTTGAGACATAATTTGTATCTCGAGTCATAAACTAAGTTTATGAACTTATTAAATCATAATGAGTTAGCCCATTTGACAAAATATTGGTCCATATTTGTACAAAACATATCAAACCCAAAAATATGATTATATGTATTCTTACTTTAATATTTCTTCAAATGAAATAGTAAAAAATAATAATTAATAGTGACAATCACTAAAAAAATCTTAATCTTTAATTCATCTTGAAATTGTATACATTAGAAGTTCATTACATAATATAAATAACAAATGAATGATTTTTCCTATATCTAAAAAGATAAAAAAAAAACAAAAAAAAAAAAAACCTTCACACCATGTATAACACAATGCAATGCCTTACATCAAATATTTTTTTTAAAAGAAATACAAATAAAAAATAAAGTATGATAATCATATTCTTTTTTTTTTTTCCTTTGATAAAATTAAATCATAGTGTATTGTAATTTATTATGTGTCACACCTCAATCGACTCCTATATTCCAAGAACACTAGTGCAGCACCATAGTGTGACAATGCACCTAAAATCACAAATACATGAAATATTTGATGACTATGACCAGCTAGGTCAAAAAATCCAGGTCTCCATCTCTCCGGGATTCGTGCAATATAAAACATAGTCCCGATTAAATAAGACAATGCCATTGCCAATTCATACGCTAGTGTGACATTCCTTTCTGGTTCGTCCCAATTCAGTACTACTGCGTGGACTGCAGGTATCAGGCCGAAGAATCCCATAGACATGAACAGAACAGCACGGAACGATCGATACTTCCCAGTCGAAAACACGGGGGATAGGAGGGTGATGATGGTGCAAATTCCCATGATTGTGATACCACCTAGGTATACAATTTGCCAATGTGGTGAACATTGAAAAATGTAGTAAATTGGTGGGAAGAATGAGGTGATTATCATGACTGTGATTCCAACATAGTCCATTCTCAACAAAAGGATGTTTAGCTTGTGTGAATGGCAACAAAAGAGGTGACAAATGCTACTTGAAAGTAGACAAAACATTGAACCAACTAAGAATACATAAAATGGCCATGTTGTTTCACTTTGTATACTCTTTGTTGACATCATGTTATCCAATTGTAAGTGTTGGTCCTGCTTTAAATCAATTAGTCTAGATGGACCCTGAAAGAAGAAAAAAAAGGTTTATATTAGGGAAAGTTATATATACATTTGTTCAATCGACCAAAAATATTTATAGCTCGTTAGCGAATATACATGTATTATACATTAATAATGCATATATTCTATATCTACCAGCTTATTTTTGCAAACAACCATTTAAGTTAATTTTACTAACTTTTTTCTCATATATTTGGACGCTTGACCAAAAATGATTATAGTTACTAGACAAATATATATTTATACATCATGCAAACGGGTAGTTATGTCAATTTTCCTAGTTTATATATATTGTCGATATAAATAAATTAAAATTATTGAAAATGTAACTTAACATGTTATAACTTTTTTTAAATTTTATTATTTATATTTATGTTTCATGTTATTTTTTTCTTCCTTCATTAGAATTCAAGAAAATGAAATTGATTTTTTGAAAAACAATTTGGAAAGTGACTCACTTGGAAAAATTCCTTTGAATTGTTAGAGACATTTGCATCACCACTCATGGGAAAGTTCCTGCCAGATTGAACCAAAATTTAATAAATTTATCATACAATCATAATAGATTGAAAAGGAAATAATGACAGCAAAATAGCAAGATGAACAATACAAAACAAGTCACGTATAGTAGTAAAAATAGAAGAAAAATTGAAGATGTTGTGTGAATACTAACTAAAGGTAAGATAAGACTCTACTACATACGACTCTTCTGACCTAGTTTTCGACCTTCCTACCCTAATCTTAAGATAAAATTAATTTTTTATTTTTTTATTTTTTCCTTTCTACTTTCGGAATTGACATAAATTCCCAAAAAAATTTGTTGGAGGTTGTGACTCTTGTGACAATGACTTTAATGAATCATAGAACTAAATTATTATTATTTTGTTTTTAATATACAAATAAAAAAAAGGGGACGTATTTATGGAGTGTAGTTGGAAGTTTGATGGCCAACAACACCATAAAAGCATATGCTAAAAATTAAACTACTATTCAATCAACCAACTTTTCAGATAGTAATTAAAATGGACCCCTTTTAAAAGTGTCTTTTTAGCTGTCACTAGGATTATCTCTATAAATAATTCAGCTTTTTTTTTTAAATAAAAATTTTAAAAATAAAAATTGACTTTTCATACTAGTTTTGAAATTTAATAGTAGGAACTACTAGACTTATTATTTTATTGAGAAATTAGCTAAAAAAAATCATTAGTCAGGTGACCTAACTTTATTTTATCTTGCCTCAAAGTAATACTAACACTTAAAAGTTTATCTCTTTTAAGTCACTTAAGGAATAATGAGTTTTTCGTTTCGAAAGCTGAATATAAAATCGTCTTTATTATTATATATGAAGTGTTTTGTTCTAATATAAGATTTTGCGACACAAATTGAAATTTCGTCAGATCTCAATATAAATATTAGATAATAGAATTTAGGTGTCTTACCAAATAAACATAGTCATGAAATCAGAGAGTTGAGGCACTTGCACTACATTTGATAAGGTTAGTGCCACAAATAGAATAAATCCAAGTAAATGCCTGCAAAATAGAATTTTAAAAAAGTTTAGCTTTCTCTGAATTAGGAGAAATAAACCAAAAATAAAGAAATAAACATAGGAAGAAGTTGAAGGGGGTTCAAATCTACTCTATATATATATACATAATAAGTAATTTTAATCATATATAAACTGTGTAGTTTTTTGTCAAAAAAGATTCAGATGAATCCCTCGACTCTACGTAGCTCCACCCATGAACAAAACCTAATAGTTTTGGTGCAAAAATCCACTCAACATGTATAACTAACTTATCAAGAACATAGAGCTGTATTTTTTAGAATTCAGAATTTATAAACTCAAAGTTTTAGCTCGTGTAATCGGAAATAGAAAAAATCCGTTGAAAATGTAATGAGAGATAAGATAAAATACTTACGTCCAAACATTAAGAGTTTCATTATGCCAACGAAAAATGCTTAAAAGAGCTTGTTTAATAGGCCAATTAGCTCTATAATAATTGAGAATAAACTCATTATCCTTCATATATCCTGGTAATTCATCATAACAAACCAAAGGGTAATTATTATCATTATTATAATTTTCCCCTTTCTTTGTTATTTTCTCAATATTCTTCTTGCAATTTTTGTTTGCAATATTTTTCTCATTTTCCTTTTCTTGATTCATATTTTTTCTCTTCCAAACAGACCCTTTAGAGCTTTTGATCATTTCTTCTTTAAATCAATGTGGAATTATAGAAAAGGAAAAAAAACTCTTTGTTTTCTTTTGGTTTTTTGAAGATGTGTTTGGTTGAGTAAATAAGTGAAGGTTTTTACTTTTTAGGGTTATGTTGAAAAATGTAAGGAGGAGAATAGAGTATTTATAGAGTTTTTTTTTTTTTTTTGACTTCTAAGACTTTTAATAGTTAGGTCATCAATAACTTTTTTGACATGTTATTTTGATAAACCACCCCCATCCCAACACACACAACTTTTTTTAAAAATAAATAAATAAATTTGGTACATGTGGCATCTAGATTTTGGGTTCGATCCTCAGCAAAGTCGTTCATAATATAAAAAAAAAATTATAAAATTTCACTGGATATGTTGATGTTGTTATTGTTGTTGTTTGTGGTATCTAGATGTTTCCTTAATGGGGTAAAAAGAGTTAAAACGACACTTATTTTGAGACAAAAAGAATATTTAATTATATCTTGAACTAAGGAGATTTCTTTCGATTATATATATATATATATATATGCACAATGTGTACGTGTCTTGTACATGCTTGAAGTTATGTAAAAATTAAATAGTTGGGGTGGGGGGTGGGTTGGGGGCCTATAGTTATAATTTGATTAACTATTGTTATCTCTGATTGATTTATATTATATGTTTTTTTATCCGTTGTAATAAGTAATCTATCTTATTTTAAAATTTTAAATCTCACATAAAAGAAAATATATATACGTATTGTACTTTGAGCAACCTACCAAAAAATATACATTTTATTTAAACATTAAATGTGGAAAATGAGATGATTATAATTATAAGCCACGTAGAGATTATCTTTATATAACGGTTTTTGATTGATTTGTTACACGTATGGATAATGGTAGTTAAGATGAAATATTACTCTTGAGTATTTAAGAAGACAATATAACAAATTAAATGTTTAAGCAATTTCTCTTTTCTGGGATAGTGATACTCCAATCGTTTTAAATTATCTATCGTAATATTCTTCTTTGTTTCATGTTTCTTAAAAGACGTTAATTGGAAGGTTTTTATTTAAAAAACTATTTTGCTATTTGAATCATCACAATGTCACCACATAACTGTAGTATTTTTTTTTTCAAGAACAATTATCATTAAGAATAAAATGAAAAAACAATTAATTTTGTGTATTAAAACAATAAATAATTGGAAATCATTATAGATATTTTAATTGAGATAGCAGAAATATTTCCCTTTTGTGGAAAAAATAATTAATTTCGATATTGGTGTATTCTTTTAATTATGTGAGATGCTTAACAAAAATATTGAAAGAAACAAACGTCAAAATTAATTATCATGAATTTTAATGTTAACTTGTGTGTTCGATTGGTGCCACTTAAACACAAGTATAGTCACCATTTACCACCGCAATGCATCCTCCAAACGTATGTTTTTATGCATAGGTATAATATAAATACTTAAAGTATTTTTTTTATATTGTCGCGCGGGATCGTCGGACCAACTTCCACACATCTCAACTATTTTATCGATCTGGTACTTCTCAGCAACACACAGTGACCAGAATGAGTGTCAATTAATATTCCTACACTGAAAAAAAATACATTTGAATCTTCTTAACTTCTTCATATATATATATTTTCATTATATATATTTTGACTTTTTAATGAAAATTTTAGATCTGTAGTAGCCAATATAATTACAAACTACTTTCAATTAAGTAATGTTCACATGTTGAGTGTCCACCTAGTACTTTGAATATGGACATATATTTAAGAGTGGGAAATGAGCAATGGGTAGATGAAAATTTTCCTACCAATTTTGGTTGAGGAAGCTAAGCTAATTTTTAGCTTCAATTTTTCTTTACTCAAATTATAGTGTGAAATGCTTAGAATACAATATTGAAAAGTATAATATTGTGATACTTGCAATAATAATATAGCAAATAATGATTAGTGATTAATTAGTACTTTTGGTTCCTTAAATATTTGTGAATATGTATATTTAATCTTCAATGACTTGAAAATATGTACTTTTGATTCCTTTGAAAATTCTCAAATTCATATAATTATTAACTGTTCCACAATTTTAATATACGTTTATTAAGTTAAACTACTTGTATTTATTATTATTCCATATATAGGATAATATAACATATTTTCTGCACAAAATGGACAAAAAAACACATATTTTAATTAATTAAAAATAAATATTTTAAATTATATAATACAAAAATCAAAATCAGAATTTATCAATAATTAGGCAAAATTATGTTGCTTGGTGTGGACAAGTGGCCAACAGTTGGAAGATTTTGCTTACTATATTTCTTTTGTTGCCCTTAAGAAACTTCAAATCTTAACCTAAATTATTATTTTTTGAACAAGTGGAAACTTGTTAGCATCAAATATAACACATTCATAAGGTTTAAATTTGTGTTAACTTTACAAAATTTATTATGACTTTTTATTAGTGGAGACAGAATAAAGTATTCATAATTATTGAATTATCCGATGCCTCAAAAAAAAATGAGGTCTTCGAAAATGGTTAAAGTAATTGAATAGAAAAATCACTGTGACTACAGTTTAGAAAAATTATTCCTATGAGTTTGAATCTCTTTGTTCAATTTCAATCTCGATTAGTTCATTAGTTTGAACGGCCAATTGTCCTTTAAATCCTCGATTCAAATAGCAAAAGTTATAGAGAGTAACTGATTATAGATATGAAGAAGTTACCAAAGTGTATGTTTTTAATTTCTTTTTTAATAATATATATATATATATATATATATAATAAGAGATAGTTTGATACACTAAGTTTCGCACATTCACATAGGATTCGAAAAAGAGCTACACCCATGAGAAAATGTATACTTGATCTTTTTTTAAAAACTTTTTTTTTACCCCTCTCTCACCTTTTTGCTCTCTTAATAACTCAAACTCACAATTTTCGAGTTGAAAGTAAAGAATATTTATCACCCGAGCAACTCCCTCTTATCTATACTTGTTCGTATGACCTTATTATACCAAAATTTAAAATATGGAAGTACAGGACTAGGCATCAACCCATACCCACAGATTTATTACTTATTTGTTGTCACTATTTTTCTTTTCAAACGGTATTTTTATATTTATAGTTATTCAATCTATTTTTAAAATATTTTTCTTGAGGCGAGAGTCTATTAAAAATAGTTTCTCCATCTCACACAAGAAGGGATAAGATCTTCCTACACTTCACTCTCTTCAGATTCCACTTATGAAATCATACTGAGTATATTGATAATAAAAGAAGGCTTGCAAAATGGTTAAAGTACAAAAAGTGGGGTATATTACAAATTTTCATAAAATATATAATTAAGAAAAATGTTTTTTTTTTTTTAAATCATTTTTATGTAGGTATATTTTAGTATCAATAAAAGTCAATCAATCTCTTTTCTAGAAAAAAGAATTATTTTATATTAACAGATAATAAAGATTCAAAATCATTGAGATTCGAATTTTGAAGGCGTACGTGTGGTGGTGGTGGGAGTTGGGTAATTAATAAAGCAAATTTCTTTGTTTTAAATAGAAGAGTTGACTTTTTATTTAAAATTTAAAATAGTAGAATTTAAGTTATGGGCATTAATAGTGTAAAAAAGTTCTTATATTATTACTCTTTTGGTTTCAATTTATAAGAAGGTATTTAACTAGATAAAAATTTAAGAATAATAGAAATATTTTTTAAATTTATGATTTAAAATAAGTAATAATAAGTATTTGTGTTGCTATGAATCATCTCAATAAGAATTAAAATAGAATTTTAAAGTTAAATTATTACTTTACTAAATATAAAAAAATGTGTTATTCTTTTTAAGACAGACTAAAAGAAAACATCACATAAATTATATTGATTCAACAAAGATAATACATTTTAATTTATAACAACAAATTAATTATCATTTTTATCATATTACCACTTATCGTTTGTTAATAAATTTGCCTATATTATTTGTTAAGCAATTTGATAATGAATATAAATATAATTTCTAAATCGTCAATGCATAAAATTTAAACTCTCACAAAAATAATACAAAGTTGTCCTTTGTTTTTCCTTATAGGTATACCCATAAAAATATTGATGGCAAGCCATTCCATGTTCATAATGTTGGAAACTTCTAGCTACTTTAATGGGGAAAGACAAATTAAGGACCACAACAACATGGGGTTGGAGGTGGAGCAAGAGAAAAATTACTATGCGGATTTAAGATTTATGAATTCAATATTTAAGATTCTTAGTATGAAACTCGTTATATTTTTTAAAATTATAGGTTTATATAAACTTTTTATGAAAATTTAAGTAGACTTGTACATATAAAATATGTATGCTTCTTTAATTGTACACTTTGGCACCAATTAGTATAATATGAATGGAGATTTCACGGCTTATTAAAGTTAATGTGTATAGTTAAAAAAAGTGATATATTTAAGTGATTAACTTATTTACATAATAAGCACTGGAGAACACATGCAAAAACTTTTACAAAAAAAAATGAGCAGAAAGTGTGATCTTTATCATGTGTTTAGGTGTTCAATCAGAACAATTCTTAATTCGAGTATACTATAAATAAGATTTACCTGATAAATTTAAAGGTCTTTTGATTATATTCAATCATGTTAAATCTATATATGAAGAAACTTCTAGAATGGCGTCAAATGGTTCAAGATTAATGATGACAAAGATGATAGGACGGTGTTAAGACACTAATCTTAATGAGTCATCCTTGATGATTTTTCATTCCTTCTTTACTGAGCCGACTCTTTTTACTGAATTTTATTATTAGAATTTCTGATTCCGTCACTAGTGAGTGGGGAGAGAGAGGTGCCTTCTAACTAACAGCTAACACATACTATTTGGTCATTGCTGGCAAATCAGTTGTATATGAATTGACTTCCTTAGCTGTTTTGATTATCCCATTTGTGCAAGTCCAATGCGTGTCTTGCTTTCACACTTCAAAGCCCGTCACTTTCATTATTACACATTTGGTACTAGTTATTAGGAACAAAAGATAAACTAGTGGCTGGACCATTTATTACGACATTAAATGATAAAAACAACAAATACTCAATTTTATCTCGTGAGGTAGAGAGATGGTTTCAGAAAGAAAAAGACATTAAATGATAAGACGTTTCTTTATTTAAATAATCCGCCGAAAGTTAGATAGTGAAGTTGAATTTAATTTCGCCGTCTCCCCTAATTAGGATCTATTTAGTAGAGTCCGACGTTAGTAAACCGTGTGTGTTTATTTATTTGTTTTTTGTTGCTCATGAAATGTGATTAAGTAGTCCATTTTTTCAAGTTGTAAAGTAGTTGAGCTTTAAATTTGTATCAAAATGTCATCAAGTTTGGACGGTCATGCTCAGTGAAACAGAAAAAACATTTCATGTTTGTTTCTTTGGAATCGAAAATAGATCCTACGACTCATATTATCAACATATCCGAGAAGGGTAAAGTGTACCATATTCTAACCTCAAAATAACATGTCTAAGAAGGATTGAGCATATGTGAACCTTACTTCAACCTTGTGAAATTACACCGAGTATGTTGATATTGTTGTAATTGACCTGGTGAAAACAAAAAGACCAACAAAGAAGATATGGAGACTTAAAAGGTTAGGAAGCCATTTCAGAACATCTGGTGAAATAGATAGACGTCCAATCCTGCAACAGCTAGTTGCTCGACCTTAGGATCTCAGACTTCAGACTTCAATCAACCCCTTTGAACTCTTCAACGTTGAAACAGTTAGGAATTGCTAATAATTAACAAAGGACTAGAGTAGCATTATATGAAACCAAAACCGTTATATTTGAAATGTCAAGTGAACCTTTCTTTTACATAACGGACGATCAGATGAGCCGATCCAGAGAGTTAAAAAAATCTGATAACCCATCGATAATGCCTTCCGATGGATGTATATGATAATTTACATGATCAGGCATGTTTATAAGTTGAAATTTATTTCTTTTTCTCGATGAACCGGAACAGGTTCTGTCGAATGTCATAGCAAAAGAAATTCTATAACTTTACAGCACTGGTCTTGCATAAAGCTTTTATGTCCTTTAAAGAGGGGATCAAAGGACTCATCTCATTTTGTAGTCTGTTGAAAAGTATTAACAGCTTCAAAAGACAAGCCAAATGGATGGCCATTCTTTTCATGGCATAGTCTTATAACTCATATAGGTTTTTGACAATCAAAGGGGGAAGGGTATTATCCTTTGAGTACCGCTAGTTTCACCAGTAAGCAACGGATTTCGGTGCTGCTACATTCCTCGTCCGCTTGGATGACATTAGGGCTGTCGAATGGTAAAACATCAGATAGCGGGTAATTCCTACTACCGTGAATTAAGCTGCTTGCATTAGTGCAGAGTCCTTTCATTATGACAGCCTTGCGTAGACCACCAATCAATCCTTCATAATCGGTATCACCACTTTCTCCAACGAAAACCACCAACTTCGACAAGTCCATTCCCCATCGCAGATATAAGTACCTGTAGACAATGCTACAGACATTTAAATAACAATCCAAAGTATCAAAACATACTACGAGTGGACAAAACATTACCTGAGTGCTTGGGACCGAGATGCCAGTACAGGGATCACATTAATCCTACTCCCATTTTGACAATAAACAGCGTGACAACGAAGTGCCTGAATTCGCATTACTTTTCTAAGCTCTTTAGATGGAGGAACCTGCAAAAGCAACAAAATACAATCACTGAGGGTGCAACTAAAAGTCCTATTGACCTGCAATTGGATTATAATGTCAGATGCTTGGAGAAAATAGACGTCAGATGTTTCAAAGAATATCTAGCACAAGTTTGAATCAATAACTTGCTTGATGGAGCAGCCAGAGTTAGTGAAAGCAGATTCTCGAAGAGAAAAATAGGAAAGCTTTTGCTACTGCATTCAACCGCCCGCCCCCAGGGAGAGGAGGTGTGATCAAAGAGTCAAAGAAGTGAAATTGAGAAGGAAAAAGGAACACCAAAAGATGGAGAAAAGAAGTCAATTTACCGTCCCAGGCTTGCAGACTTTGAATGTATAGCAGTAGTCAGCTGAATTGTCTTCATCCTCAACAACAATGTGATCTCCATTTTCACCATTCTTATCAATGATAGAGGCGGCCCAACGCACCAAAGTCTTTCTCAACCCTTCGCCCCCCCAACGATACTCAATATGTGAGTGATAGTACAAGTCAACTACAAAAGGATTTTGCTCAGAATGGAAGGACGAATAATAAAGATCACCACCACTATTGCATATGTAAGCATCAAAATCAGTAGGATTCATGCCCTCTGAAAGCAGGAAAGACTGTACTTCTGATATATTGAAAGATGTAGCCAGGATAAATCCAATGGAACCCTCTGCCCTTTCCTTCTCTACAGCCTCAAATATCTTTTTCACACTTCCAGAGAGTCCTGAGCTAGCATCACAATCCACTGCAATAACAAAAATATGTCGCCTCCTCCTAATTGCTGGGAATTTACCAGCACCAGGGTTTTGGTCTGCCTTGTCTGACGACCAAGATTTTGATGTGCTCTTCAGTGCACCCTTAGATAAGGACAAAACAGCATTCTCTAACTTGCTCCTTCGAACTTCGGGGTCTAATGTATTATCAGCATTTTCTCTATTGTCATTCTTTTCCCCATCTAATGAAAATCTCAAATTCAGAGATATATCATGAATATCTCTCAAGGAATCACTAGGTGAATCTGTTTCTGAATTTTCATCATCATCATCATTGGATCTCAGCCAGCGTGGTTGCCTTGGTTTGCAGCTAGCTATCCGGGATAGATAAGTTTTACAGTGCTCAGGCCATGAGAAAAGGTGGATATTTTTTAATCCATTTGCCCTGCATTTAGCCCACAGTTGCTTATCAGCAACCAACTTCAAAAGAGCATCAGCAATTGCCTGCTGATCATGGGGATCCACTAAGAGACCATTGTCAAGAACCTGCAAAACAACTAAAGATCAATTCGAATCTAATTTGGTTGGAAGTTTGTCAGAACATAATGGAAGTCATCAAAGGCAGATATGAAATAAATGCAACAGCATACCCTATGTATATCAACAGGTCCTCCATTTTTTGTGGCTACCATTGGGAGACCATAAGCTGCTGCCTGTACAAGGGAGATAAAAGTGCATAGTTCAACAAAGAAGACTCACCAACCTATGATGAAGAATAACCACACCACCAACTAAAGCTTGAACCACTTAGTGAAGAAGAATACCTCAATCAAAGTCAGTCCAAAAGGCTCAATAAAAGCTGGATTAATAAAAACACCCTGTAAAAAGGAAAAGAAGTATCTTAATATTGTTTATCTAAGTAAACCAACAAGCATGCTACCATAATATTTGTATTTCTTCACCCACGTATGAGGCCATAAAGAGGAGCAAATACCCTTGTTTCATGCACATTTTTAGAAATAGCTGAACCAACTTTGAGAACATCATCAAGTACTATTTCCCAATAGTTTTTATTCATGGGGGGAGGGGGGGGAGCCATGAAGGTTTTTATGCGGCATGCCACACTTTTAAGAGTTGCTCTTTTGTCACTACTATCATGAGATAATCCTACCGTCCCTTTCTATCTATTCGCTTAATTAGATGTGCCTTCAGGTGGGCACATGAGAAAGAGAGACATGTTAGGACTCATCTATATTACAGGATATATGAGGAAGAAGATGCGAAACAGTCTTCTCCAAGTTCTGAAACTGGCAAACCCAGATAATGGCTTTCAGGCAGTTCCATACTCAGGTTCACTTGGCCTATTGGACACCCTCAATCTAATTTTGCTTTCCATGTTGCATTAAATTGGTTTCTATATTTCACATTGACTCAAAATCATTACTTATCTAATTGACAAGTAACATCCTCCTGTGGTTTCTTTGTCTTGGTATAATCTACTCATGCACAAAATGAGTAATGATGCGTTGATAAAATGCGAAGTAATTGTTTCATATGCCATGGGATACTTTCCACATATTATCTATTGGAAATAGAATAAGAAACACTACTACATATAAAAAATAATGGGAGCATATTCAACCAAGAAGTGCCACACCCTATGCGTACAATCAACGAATACAACTAAGGGAGTGAAAGAACAATGCACTTGAAATTAAAATGACAGACGGTACCTTAGTCTTTGCAGCAAGACGGTAGATATCAGGAACATCTGACTGCTTGTGGTGTTTAGGATAAGCTACTTGACCATAAAGATCATACTTATCTATCATCTTCAAGATTGAAAGAAGAAGTGCAGAATTGGTGCTAGACATTTCGTCGATATTATCTCGATTACCCATTATCAAAGTCTGCAAAAAGAAGAAAGGAAGGAGGAACATCAATTGCACTGCTAGCTCAGCTTCCCTGCCCGTAAGGCAATTGACCTATACCACTGGTGTAAACTCAAACTTACAAGATTAGCAAGCTCTCTCAATGGACGACATTCACCAAATGCTTTCACCAAAGTAGTGAGGTTCTTCTTGGGATCAGGCCTAGCAAGTGCGAGTATCATAGGCTTCCTTGGATTAGAAAAGAAACGCATAATCTAGGAAAAGGAAATCACATTAAAAATTAGTAAGAATGCAGCAAAAGTGGAAGGCCACTCAAAGAAGCAGAAAAATGGTGTTAATGGAAACCTCTGCCCAAATAGGTGGATCCGGGGTCTTTCCATCTTCACTTCCTTCTGTTTCACCATCCATGTCACCTTCATGTGGCACAATATGGTGGAACTCCATCCCAGGAGGAATTACCTGCACGTGGATGCTCAGTTTATCACAAGAGGCTATTTAGAAAATTGCAAAAGAAGAAACTCAAGTGGCCAACCATTTCAGGTAAATACAGAACAGGAAAAGGCTGCAAACCTATTTTTACTTGAAGGTTTACATCACAAGTTGTATGGTCAGCTTGAAGAAAAAGAGAGAAAGTCAAGTTCCATTACTCATCAAAAATTCCTTTTCACCAAGATATGAATATCAGACATATAACTATTACTAATGTTGCTGAAATAATCCCGGATTGTGAAGGAAAAAGTTTCTTAAATTACTCATCTAATATTCCTTTTTGCCAATTTATGAATAATAGGCATATACAAGTTACAACTATTACTAATGCTGCTGAAAGAATCCTGGATTATGATGCAGGTGTAATTATTTCACATCACTACAAATAAGACAAGTTCAAAAAGTTAGCTTTGACGTAAAAGTTCCCTTCATAATCCAGGAAAATCCAGGAAAGAATCCTGGATTATGAAGGGAACTTTTACGTCAAAGCTAACTTTTTGAACTTGTCTTATTTGTAGTGATGTGAAATAATTACACCTGCATCATGAACAGTGGATGTTTACCTATTTCAGAAACCACTGAACACAACTGAGATCTTCATATTCATTGGATTAGTGACATATCCAACTAGAAAGTGAAAGTAGATATTAGCTTATAGAGGATCCAATACTTACAGCCATACGAGGCATAAACCTGCCATAACAGCTGACATTGCGCTTGATCCTTGCACGTAACTTACGCTCTAATATTGGATCAAACCCATCATACAAACGCCATTGCTCGTCAATCTCCTGTCTTGTACTAGTGATGACAATTTCGGAAGCATCAAGAGTTAATTCTTCAGCCTCTATTCTCCGCATTATCTTGTAGGTTGAGTTTATTTCATCCTTTGACAAACGACCTTGTCGCAACAGTTGCTCCAACTTATCTCTACCAAGTGAGTGACCAGTGAAAAGCATTGGTACATTTAAAGCACCCGACAGGAGAGCAGCTGAGTCGCCAGCATCAGCATAATGTCCATGTATGGCAACAGGCCACACAGGATAGCCACTACCAATTTGCTCACCAAGAACTTTGGACATTTGAATAATATGGTTAAGTGCACCATCAACAAATTCGGGAATATAGGGCCATAGCTGTTCTTTTGGAATATATTTCTCTCTTGGTCCAAAAGGAATGCGAATAATATAAGCACCACTACTCTCCCCCATCTCAGTCATCAAGCCGTCTGTACTTATTGGCGTCAGCATCTCTGTCGGCTCACCATAGCTCCAATCTACTTCTGGTGAAGATACTTGTCTAGTAAGCAAGTCAACCCGATATACACCTGGCATCGACCCTAAGGCCCTCGCAAGTTCAACAACATACTTCACCTGAAAGGAGACATAAAGATCATAAAATCTTCTTCAGCCAATGACGACAATCAGAAGGAAGGAAAACAATATGGGAAGCTTCCCAATGGCAAGGAGCAAAGAAGGATGAATTTGCATAAGCAGAAAACCAACGAGTAGTCACTACTCAAGAAATATAGTCAAAACGCATGGAAGTATAATCACCTGACCACCAGTATCAGAATCCCGTCCAAGCTCCATATTCTCACCCCGAATTAAACCATGTAAACTGCAAGAATGTAGTGTTAATAACAAGAAACCATTAGAAATAAGAAGAAAACCATTAGACACAAAGGCTGCAACTCTTTAGTGAGACAAAAGTTTCAGCTTAATGAAGCAAGCAGCTAGATGCTCTGAAGCTCCTAAATCCTGTTGCTTAAACAGGAAGATCAGACTAAAATTTGAAGAATGGTCCCTCAAGGTTTTTTAGGAACAAGGTCAAAATGGTATTTCATATTTCCTCTTCAGGTATTGCACTGGAAAATGAAGAAAGTTTCCCCATTCAACTTCATCACGCAATACTACAGGAAAAGGTAGACTCACCTTATAAGCACGATATAAAGCTTCTTTCCTCTCTGCTGACTGACCCATGCTTCCATTGTCTCAACAGAACTGATTCTAGGCAATCGGCCTCTGGTACTTTCACCATGAGATGACATGTCAGCGACTATATCTCCTTTCTCTCCCTCAGATAGATCCTCTGACATATCAGCAACTGCTTCTCTGCGACCTCTTTCACGTTCTTGACGGCGTTTTGCCATCCACTGAGCTTGCTCTCCCTCAAGCTACATAAATACAAGGCTAAAATTTGAGAAAGTAGAACATATCTATACTTCATAAAACACCATGAAATGGCAACACTTATATAGATGATCTATATAGAATGATTAGACTACATGGTAGTGGGACCAGTAGTGCAGAAGAACACAACATATTACCGACTACGGGAACTGGACAAACTAACAGGAAAGCAAATTAAAACCTACGTGAAATTTTACGAAATTGAAGTAGCGAAGATTGCAATGTCTAAATCATATTTATCTATACAAATTGAGTAATATTAAAACTATAGAAAATGACTTCCAAATGAGCAATCATTAACAACAAATTTAATGCTTCCATAAAAGCCGTATATTACTCATTATTTCCAATTAATATTGGAATGAGACACAGTTGATGGTCTGTCTAAATCATTATTTACATGTTATTTTAAATGCATATTGACAAATATAGGTTCCCAAGTATAGAAAGAAAATATTCTAATACATGGAACAAAGTAAACAGTTAACCTTTCCATTTGATTTAGCAAGAGATTGAACAAAGTAAGCATATAAAAACAACGATGAAAATATGTAGTCAATTACATCAACGTATCTAATTGTCAATCATGTTCACCGTTATACTGCTATTTTTATTCCCATGGGTCAAATGGTGGGAAGCTGAAAAGTTGAATTTTATTTCAGCCAAGCCTATGTATTATTTTATATTTATTTTTTTAAAAGAATCAATGTGACAACTGACAAGTATGCTTAACTTTAATTATGAGGTACTCTTTTATGTTGGTAATTAAATGAGTCTGTCTAAAGTAGTGAACTAACAATTCTGAAACGGAAGTGGATCATCAGATATTCCTTAAGCCAGAGAAGTTACACAAAATTATGCGGCTACCTAGCTAGCACACAATTCATTTCACAAACTTAGATATACTTTCAACAAATAATTGTATAAATTAATTTTGAGTCAGGAGAAACTAAAATGTGCAAGTTAAGCAGGAAGCGAATGGCAACAAAGAGTCTAACTAAAACCATAACAGCATATTGACAGTTATACACTACTATCCCACGTCCGTTCTGATGCATCTTTTTCCTTGCATCATTTCCCTATGAGGAACAAAAAATGGAGATGGAATCGGCCTTCGAGTTCTTGTCCCTCCTAATCTAGCAGAAATTAATTCATTTCTCCCTCATTAGGAGCTGTCAGTTCAGCTCAGCATAAGCTAAAGTTACAAAAATCAAACAAAGATGCGAAGAAGATGGTCTTGTAAAAAAAGTAAAGAACTAGATAGTTATCCCCATTAGCTAATTCATACTATATTCTTCCAGTCTTTAAAGATCACTCAAAGGTTAAATTTTAGAAATGGTGGCTGATTATGCACGATAGATAGAAAAAGAAAGAGATCAATATAAACCAAAAGAAAAGAGCAATGCTGCTACGTTTTCTATTTGAAAAGGTAAGATAAAAGGGCAATGCTTCTATAATTCCTTCCACAAATTAAACAGTTGTGTGCAAAGATCAAAATCCCGTGCCAATTGTACAGAACATGTAATCGATGTGAATCTGGGTCCATTGAGAACACTGAATTCCCTTTAACAAAAAAACGTCCTTCCTTTTTTTCCAACTTTTTTGCGTTATTAAGCTGTGTTTTTTGCTTGAACATAACAATTCCAACTTTCACTGTAGCTACACAATACTGATACTATGAATCAACCACCCGCAAAAAAAAAATTAAAAAATATTTGATATGTAAAATTGTAAACTGTCACAAAATTCAAATCTTCCCATTTTCGCTACACGAATAATTTACATAGAAAAATAACATATAATCGCAACAAAAAATTCTCCAATTGAACCACACACACCACACACCTGCTTTTTCTGGCGAGCCAAATTCCAAATCCTCCAGCACATATTCTCGAGCCTAGTATTCCTCTCCTGCGGACTCCGAGTAGCTTGTGCCTATTTCATCCATCAAACAAAATCACACAAAAAAAAGGTCAAAATTCAACTACACAACGCAATCAAACAAAGCAAATCAGCAAAAAAACACATTGATACAATTCCAAAATAACATAAAAACGAACAAACAACAAAAATTCCTCAAAATTCAACTACACAACGCATCAAAACAAAGCAAATGAGCAAAAAAACACATTGATACAATTCCAAAATCACATAAAAGCGAACAAACAACAAAAATTCCTCAAAATTCAACTACACAACGCATCAAATGAGCAAAAAACACATTAATACAATTCCAAAATTCAACTTACTCGGATCCACGAGCGATGCAAATCAGTCTCATCGAATCCAGTAATAACTTCCTCAACAAAGTACCTCGTCGGACTAAACCTCCCTCTTTCTCTTAACAACAACGATGACTTCTTATCATCTAGCCCTGGTCCTACATCCAGTATCGCCTCTAAGTAACTGTTAATCCAGTCGTTTCCCGCCATCTCCTCCGCCGCACTCCTCCGCCGTGTGCTAGAGAGATTAACGGAGTACAAAAGATGTTTCTAGATTTATGGAGGTGGTGAAATGATAAAGACAGTGAGAGAGAATTTAGATTTAGAGAAAAAAATAAAAGAGCTAAAAATGCAGAGATTCTCACAAACCAATAGAGTGGAATGCTAGTATGCTACTAATTTATAGGAGATTTCTCTAAAATTATTTGTCAAAAAATAGAGTAAAATCACTCAAAACTTTTAATAATAAGAAAATATATTAAATTAATTCTATAATTGAATGTGTTAGACTGAGAATTGACAAATGTGAAATGTTGTCATTCATAGTATTACGGTTGAAAATATTTTATTTGGAGACGATAATGGTGCATACGAAAGATATAATCAGTAAATATGTCAAATTAACTGTATATAGTGTTTATCTGAGTGTGAAGCGATGATGGTGTATATGACAGATATAATCAGTAAATATGTTAATTAAATTAATTACATGAATTCAATGTGTTCGACTGAAAATTGATAAGTGTGAATTGTGACATTTATGATGTTATTGTAAAAAAAATTATTTGAAGACGATGATGATACATATGGTAAATAGAATTAGTAAATATGTTGACCAAGTTAACGGTATAAATTGAATGTGTTTGACTAAGAATTGACACGTGTGAAGTGTTTATTCGTGATTTTATTGTAGAATATATTTTATTTGGAGACGATGATGGTTCAGATACATTCAATAAATATGTTATATAAATTAGATGTGTTAGATTGAGAATTGTCGAATATGAAATGAGGCATTACAACAACTATTACTTTATTCGAAAACAATGAATACAAATGTGTTTATGTATTTTTTTAACCTAATTTGGACCGAAAAAAGTATTTGACGATCGCCGCTAGTCATCAATACTTGCAAAAACTGTTAAATTATCAGATATATATCATAGATTGGAGAAGCGCCTAAATTAATCAGTTTCTTTAAGTCAATATAAGACGTCACACAAATATCATATGCAGAAAAATGTCTTTCAAATGTATATGATATCGATTTAGAAGGAATGAGAGCTTACCATTATACTATTCGGGACTACAAAAGGATGAGTGTTCATCTGTTGAATCGAAATCAATGGACGGGGAAATGACTTCGGAGGCGGTCAAAGAAAACTACAAGAACTGATTTTCTGACTGTATAATTTATAGAAACGACTCAAACTTGTTGCCCTAATAAAAATAGTGTTTTAATTTATCTTAAGAAATTTTAGTGATTTTTTTTAATACAATAAATATGATTTCAGTGAAAAAAATCTAAATAGAATAAGAATAATTATTATATTTATTATTTGGTAAAACTAATAATTCAGGAACAAATTATAATTTACATCAAATTTAGAGGTGTTTTCAATACTAATCTATCTAAAATTTACATTTTCAAACATTTATTAGTGGAAATATTTGTTAAAATTTTTACTCTTATTTGATTATATAAGTGTTTTTTTTTATTGTGTTTTCTTTATTATTCATTGAGAGTTGTGTAAAAATAAAATAAAACTTTTAAAAAAATAATTGTCAACCAAGTAAATAGGTACAATTATTGAATGAGGTGATGTAAGAAGAATTGTACTGCATTCATTTTTCCTTTTATGGAAGGAAATTGCGTTTGAATGGAACTAAATTCATCAAATCAAAAGTAAGATTACATGAATGTGGGGAAAAAAAGACTAAGAGCTCGTTTGGATTGATTTAAAAAAATTAGCTTTTAAGTTAAAAGTAAAAAATCAAATTGAAATGACGTTTAAGTCAAAATCTAAAAGTAGGGGCAGATTTATTTTTGGTTTTTGACTTATTTTAAACTTATTTTAATTCATTTTTGATCTTGTCAAATACTTTCTAACTTATTTGAAGCCATTTTGACTTATTTAAGTTATTTTTAAAATTTGTCAAACACTCACAGAAATCAAAAATTGACTTAAAAGTAAGTTTGACCAACTTTTAAGTCAATCCAAACACCCTCTAAAAAGTGTTATTTAAACAAGTTATAGGTAGTAAAATGTTATATAATAATAATAATATATAATTAATAAATATTTAATTTATATATATTAATTAGAAAAAATAAATAATAACCCCAATATTTTTTATTTATTTTTTATTTTTTGATAATATTAAAGAAAGAAGTGGAATTTTAAAAATGAAACAAATTATGTTAAGAGTGTCGTCTAAAAAGTAAAAATTTAATGAAATTTTAATACGACGAGAGAAACTGTGCAAAAAGTTGCAGTTCCAAATCCCGTGGCTTCAAAAAGAACGTACTTGCTGTAAAATTCCTCCACGCAAGCAAATGAAATGTTCACTTTTTTGACTTTTTGAGAAAATTGAGGGCGCATATTGTCAATTAGTACAAAATGTGGGT
The DNA here is from genome assembly GCA_029582605.1 of Solanum gracilifrons. NCBI lineage: Eukaryota > Viridiplantae > Streptophyta > Magnoliopsida > Solanales > Solanaceae > Solanum > Solanum gracilifrons. Next base: position 10,387 of record JAJOOH010002223.1, on the reverse strand, counting down.
CCTTTAACGCAATATTAAAAAATTGGTTCTAGATTTTTGAGGAATAAAATTAGTATTATTCTTGTTTATATGCTCTTTTAGATTTGCTTAACTTCAATTTGACGAAAATACCCTCGTTTATTGTGGGTCCCATTTATAATTAACATCAAATCAAATTATTGTCCCACTTTTTAATTTTTTGAAATTATTCTCTATGTCTCTATCTATAAAAATGTGTTATTTTTAAGAGGAAATTTGAAATGATCTGAGAGGCTTTTGTCCTTGGCCTCGTTTGTCACTTGGACCCTTCTACTTACAATTTTGTCAATTGAACACTTAAAGTTATTAAAACACAGTATTTTAAACCTCTCTGATCATGTGTGTCTCCCAATCGCGCTGATGTGGATAACACCTCACTATCCACATAAAAAATATATTGCCACATCATTTTTTTTATTATAAATAATATTTTTTTAAAAGAAATCTCAAACTAATCTCCAAAATATATATTTTTTTTATTTCTTTCCATTTCTTCCTCTCTTCCCATATTTTTCATCTATTTTGCTACTAATCATTCATTTTTTTCTTTCCTACAGAATTTTTTTCGTTGAAGAGGAATTAGAGATAAGCAAGACTTTGTTATGTTTTTTATCATAAATTTTGTTATTTAATGGTGGTGAGAAATAAAGTGACTAAAATGGAGAATGAGAGAAAGAAGAGCAGGAGACAAAAAATGGGTCATTATAGAAAACTCTTCAAAAATGCTCTCAATAAAATTGTCTTACATTTAGAAAGAATCTCAAACATGTGTTTTTCAAAAATCCATCTAAAATCCGCATCTATTTCACAATTTAGAACCTCTTTCCCCCCACCCTCCTCTCTTTTACCCAATTCTAAATAAATATATTTTCCCAATCATTATAGAACTCTCAAATGATAGGTAACATATGATAAGAGAAAGAGGAAGAATTATGTGTAAGAGTATTGGAAGAGATTGAAGAAGATGTGTGTGTAGTGATGGTGGGGGTTGGGTTAAATTATGAGGAGGAGGAAGAAGAAACGTACAACATTTGGGAATGGTTTTTAAAAAAAATAAAAATTTAATTATTATATTTTTCTTTTAATTCTTTTTTAATTTTTTAAAAAATATTTGTCTTCACTTGCTTTTAAACGAGTGTAACCACTCTCTTGGTCTGATTCAGCAAAAAAAAAACACCACATAAGCTTAGTCAACAGTCAAAGGGGTTTAAAATAGTGTGTTTTAATAACTTTAGGTGTTCAGTTGACAAAGTTATGAGTAGAAGGGTCCAGGGGACAAACGAAGCCAAGTGCAAGGATCTTCCAGGTTATTCCGCCTAAATATAGTGGCATTTTTATGTATTGTATTTATTTTACAACATGTTAAAGTAGTTTGTTTGAAAATATAGCGAAATATATTATCATTCACTAGAAAAATATAATATATTTCTATGCGAGTGAAACACAATATATTTATTTTATTGTGTGACACTTGCTTTTATTTATTAGATACACTAGTATTACCATTAAAGTTTGTTTCAGTCATCATCAAAATTTATTTGTATATTAATGGCATTAATGCGTTTTATGAAACACAATTATATTTCAGATTCAAAATAAGAACATATATATGTATTTACTATTAAATTCAAAATCTCATTATGTATAGTATTTTTTTTTAAATGTATTTTTTTTTTAATAAATATAGGGATTATGTTTATCATGTCGCGTAGTTTTTAAAAAAATTATTATCAATTTATGTTACTGGTCTTGGTTTTTTCTTTTGATTTCCTACCTAAATGAAAAAAAGTCAATATCATAAATATGTAATCCACTTAATCCATAATTAATTCACCATATCTCATATTCAAATTAAATTTTGACCTTGTATTTTAAACTTTTGACCACTTATGATGCTTGATCAATCATCCTAAAAATTATTGTAATATAATCTATTATATTATTTAACTAATACTCGATTCCCACAAGAATGCCAACTATTATATTTTATTTTTTTTCTATAATAAAATTTGACTAATTCAAATTCACAGCAGACAAAATAAATATATACAAAAAGTGTTCATAAAATATTGAATTTCCATGAACCCGTAATATGTGCTACATCCTCTACTGTACTAAGAGACAAGAATTTTCTTTTTTTTTTTTACTAAAATGTCTTTTTCCAAATAAAATGGCATTAAGTGGACCACAGTATAAGTTTGAAGGAAAATAAAAATAAAAAAGGGAGCTAATAATTGATATAAAGAAGTATTGTTCTTTTTTACACTTTTCACAAGTACTGACATTGTTTTTTGATAGTACTATATTTGTTCAGATTAAAATTAAAGTAAAAATATTTTTTCCTTCTTGGAGATTTTGTTTCACTGAGTTTTTTTTTAATACAATTTTAAGTATTTACGTCTATATATCTTAATTCAACTTTAAAATGATTACTTAGATACCTTTAAAATTTATGTGTCACGTCAGAATTTCGTGTCCACGAGATATAATGAGAACGAGTTAAAGGATTTAATTATCGATTGTGACAAAGCTCCTTACTTTATGTCTACTACATGTTCTTTCTACCAACCTATGATCACTAATTTATATTTTCTCTCTTTAGTAGTGTTTTACAATTTTTTTACTTTTATATAATATGTCTGACGGTAATTTATATTTAAAACAGACAAAATTAAGCTATATAAGAAATACGAGGGTTCATGATAGAAATGTCTTAACAAATAAATTGATCTCTTTATTTTTTTATAGAAAAAAAGAGAAACAAAAAAGAAAATGACTTGAAAGAAAACTTCTAAGAAGTGAATAGACAGCCATGTCCTAGGAATAATGTGGATATTCCCTTCAAAATATCTTTGCTCCCTCGAGACACGTTTGTTTCTAACTCGATGTTCGATATTTATTTTAAAAAATCAATCATTATTAAAAGGACTTATTTTTCGAATAAAATATTTCATACTATGAAATTTAAACTTGATTAATCTGATTAGGATAAAAATATATTTTTCACTTGTTACGATCAGGTGTGGATCACCTAACTTGCCATAAGAATATTCATCTAAGCTCTCTTTGATCGAAAAATTACTTATTCAATGTTAAATCACGTTAGTTTCTTCTATTAATTACTCTTTTACATCTTGAATTTTCGTAAATTTTTTAGGCTCCACCACGTATCTGATGATGCGTGTGTCATAGAGTCAAAGTAATATTCCAAATGACACATGTAGGCTCTCTATTGTGTCCATGATTAAGTAGGGATATTTTATCTAAAATATTATAATTTTTTAAGTACTTTTTAATTAAAGTGGACCACAATATTATATTGTCCTTGTCATTGATATCATATGGTATTTTTTTTCTAGAAAATATTAAAATTGATTTGGTAACCTTAGGTCCAATATTAGGTTGTTAAGTGTTTCTTTGCCTCCCCCAAAAAGTATATACATGAACCTAAAATAATGAAAGGACAGAATCAATTGATTTGAAAGGTAAATACTATTTAATTAAGTTTTTGGTAAATCACTTTCTATAGTTTAAAAAAAACAAACCATATTTATTATTAAAATAAAGCGATAAGATATATCAAAATTTCGACAAGTGTTCTAAATATTGGAGTACTCTGATTAGTTTGTCTTAATCACTGACTCATTTACTCTTAACCATGTTATAACATGTAGGGCAATATAAAAAATTCATTATAAATAAATATAAGTTAATTATTCAAATTATGAAAGGAATCATTGACGGAGCACAATTGCACAAGTATATCATATATTATAAATAGTTTACCTAAACTCTATTATGAAAATGATGACTTTTTAAATTGGTATATCCATAATAGAGGCTTTATAGATTCTTTTCTTTTGAAAAAAATATATATATTAAGAACTAGCTTCTCAAAAGGTTATGTTCTTTTCAGGTACTTTTTATGAACTTTTACTCTTAATTTAATTTAGGAGGAGATGAAATTATATGAAGAAAACCAACTTTTAAATGGTGTTTATGACTCATTAGGTGTATTTAAATGAATCTTAATATTTTTTTTATATAAATATACTTACGAGGTATAATTAAAAAAACTTTGAGCAGTATTTTTTCAGACACTATTCTTCTCTACAAATAATTTGAATTTAGATTGTGGTATAAAATACTGCTTTGATTAACTGTGATAATCACCAGCGATCAGTAATTTTAGTTGTGATTCATTTCAAACTTTTGCTTTCGCTACTGTAAATCAAATATATTCCTATATTATATGATATACGCAATAATTTAACTAGTTTTGATTTAATGTGCTATATGTAATCCTTCGCAAACTTAACTTTCAAATAAGAATTAATTTGATATTCGTATTCAACACGTTAGTCACTTGAGTACTTGTGTCAAATCATTGATTATTTTTGGGATTATATATGTTTGATTATGTTGAATGATATATGTTGACTAAAGTTTACTTGAACTTTGAAAATAAAAATCTTGTGAATATTGATGGAGCCAAAGGGGTATGCTATTGGATCATGCAATCGCGATCGAAGTGGAATCAGAAATTAAATGTTATAAATTTAAAATTGGTGATATACATCGATAATTCTTTAAAATTGTCAATAACTTTTTGTTAAGAAACTAGAATTATGGTTTAGTTCAATGAAGCATATAAATACATGAAAAGTGTTTCCTAATATACGATTCCAACTCAAATTTCTAAAAAAAAAAAACGTATGTTTTCAAACACCAGATTATGTAGATAAGTTATATATTAACTTAATATATTTTAAGTACATTTTGTTTACCTATAATTATTACCTCATAATAAGTGATTTTAGTGTGTATCTATTTTTTAGTATAATCGATATATAAAATTTTAACTTTGTTAATTAAGCCACCGGATTTGAGGATAAGATGATTTCAGAATGTAATGATCGATAAATTATCGATTAATGTTAAGAATAGGTTTGAGAATAAAATGATTTTTGAATCTAATAACCGATAAATCACTGATTAATGTTTTAAAAAATTCTTCATCAATTTAATGGTCAATAAATTATATGGAAATACCAAAGTATATTTTTGTGAGTGGATTTCTGCCTCCTATATATTCCTTCTCATTTTTGAAAATTTAACACAAACAAGATATAGACAAGCATATTTCTTTTTCTTTGATATAGGGGAGAAGTATTTTTGGGGGAAAAATGAACATGCATTCAAATGGATTTTTGTTTTTTTAAAAGGAACGCAACTTTACAAATTAAATAATCACTTACCTAATCAGAGTTAATTTGTTGAAGAATTTACACACAAAATCTCCCAAATCTATGAACGTTTTTGAGGCAATGATTTTTATTCTATGTTACTAAATAGAGAGAAAATTATTTATTACCCAAACAAGAAAAGCAAAAAAGAAGAATTATTTTCCACTTTAAAATGTTTTTTTTGGTCATATACTGATTTTTTTACCCCTTCCTAGAAACTTCCACCTTTTTACTTCTTTGGTGACTCAAACTCACAACCTTCGAGTTGGAAGTAAGGGGCGTTTACCATTCAAGCAACACCCTCTTGTCTTGGGCATTTACTATCAATTTGTTTTTGATAAAATATTGAGTTTATAACAAAATTCATTATTTAATAGGCAAATCAATTACTTAATTGTACCATGTTTTCTTCTCAAACAATATATGTGGCTCCTTTAATAAGTTTTATGCAACGTAAATCTAAATTAGTCAGATTTTCAAAATGCAAATATCAAATAAGAAATTAAAAATAAAAACAATTATTAGGAAATTCTCTAAAAGAAAAGCTTCAAAAAGCATACTTCGTAGGATATTCATAATGCATTTTTTTTTGTGACAAAAAAAATCACTCAATTATCTAAATATCACAAAAAGTCATTAAACAACACGATAATAATTTAGGTTTACAACGACTATTGAACATTATTGGAAAATAATCAAATAGTTTTACAATGAAACAGGAATAAAATCACTACTAAAGAGACTCAATTTGTTGCTTTAATTGGAATTAGCAAGAGAACAATGTACCTAGTTAGTAAATTCTTTGCTACTCTTATTTAGTGATTGGAACTAGGGAATTCATTCATAAACCTCTTTCGGCGATTATATTTTTATGTATATATAATAGATGTTATGCGTTTATTTTTTCATATTTTAAACTTCTAAATAAATTTTGATTCCATCACTAATATATCTTTTTTTTAAAATAACAATTAACCTAATGAAAGAAAAAAGAAAAAAAAAACAAGAAACTTATTTTCAAGATGGATTTTTAACGTATTCACTAGAATTATGCTTTCCATGTCGTTTTTTTCTTTAATCAACTGAAAGGACTTAAAATATTAAGTTAATTTATTTGAGGCATTACTACCAACTTGTAAATTTGTTACACCTTCCTTCCTATTTTAACTATTGATTTAGTTTTAAAAACTTTTTCTAAAATAATTGTTACTTTAAAATTTAAGGCTAAAGTTAACAATTGTTTCCAAATGTATCATTAACTTTAAAGAAGTATGCACACTGCTTAAGAGGAAAAACAACCCTAACTTTATTATTAAATAGAGATAACTTAGTAAATTATATCTTATATTTAATTATTTTTATCAATGAACGTGAAAAAGCTAAATTGATAATTTATAAAAAATTTATATCTTAGAAACATACGCAACACTTGCTCATTCAATATTGTATAATATTAGTAAAATTGTTAATTAAGATGTTCTTTGTGGCTGTGAAGACACAACTCAAACATTTACTAAAAAAAAAAGAGTATGAAATTTGTTGTTAATCAATCGAGTTCATGATATTTTTTTTAATAATATGTTGTTAATTCGTTATTGGGGATTAATAATGGATTTTGTCGTTGAGCGACAAAAATCATCCATAGCTATTTTTGTTTTTCCAGAGATTTGTTGATTTCATATTTTTGGCATTAGTCTAAAATCAAGTGATATAAAATTAAACGATATTGTTGTGAAGATAGAGCTCAATACTATTGGTCCACTTGCCCATACAACAAGTAGAATGATTAAAGAGCTAACCTTCTGTCTACTGTAGACAACTTCACGTTGTGCCAGGCTAGCAAGTCTGTCATCTTCACAATTCTCTTTTTAGGCTGCTCTTTAAGTAAGTAAATTTTCTAAACGCAATCCACAGTTTTCCACGAATCTATTAGTAGATAAGTCTGACGACTCAGTAACAATGCAAAATTGAGTTCATTTGAGTTGCCCCCATCAAACATTATTATTTGAAAGCAACTATATTGGGACTAACTAGGGGTTCAAAGTTTGAAAGCAACTGTTTTGGGACTAACTAGGAATTACTAGAAAAAAAGTTTGTACTCACATATTGACTTTTTAAAATTAAAAAAATCTCTAAAACCTTAGCCATAACATTTGCTCATTGAGACAAAGTTGTAGGATAAGCCTAGTAGAGTTTGGTCCATAGAAACTTGGGTGGTTTGCACAAATAAGATCTTTTTAGTGTCATCGTTTGAATTTTTGATCTTATGAACAAAATCGTAGAAAAATGGTTTTTACGCCTGAAACTGGAATCACACTCTTAGCGATTGTCACGTATTCATCAGGATTTCTAAGCAAAAATTTTGACGATTATCAAGGTTTTTTATTGGTCAAGCTTTGTCTTAACACAAGTTGTAGCGATTTGTCAGGATTTTTTATTAAATCACATATCACGAGCTTTTTTCAGTATTTATGGATTGAAATCCTATCGATCCAACCAAATTTTGGTGATCACCATAACATGTTAGTTAGTGTGGAAATTCCCAACACATTTTTGCTTCTTAGTTGACCCAAATTAACTCCAAATGAGTTCAAATTTGATATACAATTTCTACCCTCAATTCTAATAATTCCAATAGCTATCTTCAATCCAAATCTCCAAAAATATTATACCTATATTGTCTTCTTCTTCAAAAAATAATAATTTGAGTTTCTTTCTAAGTACAAAATAATATGTTCTTTCAAAGTACAAAATAACATATTCTTTTAAAAAATATATATAATTATTTTGAATTAGAAATAGAATTTCAGAAAACAAGTTTTTAGTGAAAGCTCCTAATATACATATATTATATATTAATCATACACTGATTAATCATATACATATCATGTATACATTATACATATATTATATATTTGTTGGCTATCTTTAATTTAAGCGGTTGAGTGAGCTGCTATTTACGTTAATTTTCCAAGAAGACAATATTGGTTTTGAAATAGTTGGGCCTTTGATAATCTATTGATTGGGCCTTTCATTTATTGGGCTTTCAGCTCTGTCCCATACAATTGGATCCTGTGCCTCTCTACCTTGTAAAAACAGGTTTCATTTTAAGTTTGGACACTGTCATTTAACTTATAACCAATTTCTTACAAATTATTTAATTTATACTCATTATTGGTACACTTCAAACTAGGGGTGTTCAAAATCAATCCATAACTGTTAAGAAACTGTAAAATTGATTTATTGACTTATTGGTATTAGGTTATCAAATAAACGGTTGGTGAACGGAATAGAATTTTATAATTAGCAGCTTATTGGTGTGGTGGCAGATTATTCAATTTTCTTATCGAATAAATTGTTTACCAATTAAGATTTACCATACTTACACTTTTATCTTAGATATTAGCCTCATTTAATATTTTGTCATAATATATAATTATATATTGTTAGTCCTAAATCCGTAAAGCCAAAAAATAAAAAATATATTTACTTTTCTGTTGTATTAACTATTATATTACTATTAATCCATAATTTTTGCAATATAAAAGAATTTTATAATTTAATTGCTTCTAAAATAGTGAAAAGAAGTCCTTTGTCTAAGGTGCGTTCATGAAAAAAAAAGGGTAGAGGTTAGCCGATACATCATTCAATAATTGTTCGATAATTGCTAATTAGTTATCGAACCAATCAATATTTTATTGATTGGTTAATGGATTAATAAATTCAAAAACTAATATCCAATATGCCAAACCGTTAAGCAAAATTATCCGCTACAAGCAGCCCTACTTCATGCAAAAGCTTTTGCATTTTTATTCAAAAGCTTTGATTTTATTTCTTTTTTTTTTTAAAAAAGAGGAAAATAAACAATTGTTAGAATGTCAATTCTCTAAGCTCGTGGATTTGACTTTAGGCTAGTAAAATAGATAAATAAATAAGTTTTTTTAGAGCTTGCAATACACGGCATTCAATTGAAGTCTTCGTTGAAGGGTATTTTTCCAGTTTATTGGTATTATTAGTAAAAACATATTCTTGATATATAAGCTTGTTTTTTTAAATTAAAAAACGTGTTTGGGCCAACTTTCATAAACATCGCGATAAGTTTATATTTATTATTAGAGAAAAATCCAGAAATGACTCATGTTTAGGGCTAATTAGAAATTTCTAGCTATGTTCTATGTATTAACCATTCGTAGTAAGAGGAGAGAGGCAAACGAGATTTGGGGGAGAGATGTTAGATATAGATAATATTGACAAACACAAGTTGTATCACAAATATAGTCTGATAGATACAAATTGTATTCGATACATACATGTCTTGTATCTCTTGTATTCAATATAGAAATACATAAACACATGTTATGTAGGTTGTATTCGATACATACATGTTGATATACATATAGACTGATACAATTGTATTACTTGTATTTATTTACGGTACAAAATAACATACTGATATAAAATGATACATACATGCATGCTGATACAAACTAATATGTTCATACAATCATTAGATGGTACAACTGTTAGTCGTATCTTTTTCATCTTCTTTTTTCTATGTATTTATTCTAATTGAATGAATTGTATGATTTTGCTATGGAGTATCATACAATGAAATATAAAATACAGAGAGAGGCGAGAGAGAGAAAGGAGCGAGAGAGGCGAGAGAGGGAGAGAAGAGAGCGATAGAGGAGAAAGGTAATGATAGAGGGACAGAGAGAAGAGAAGTGAGCGAAATTGAGAGAGATGCTAGAAAAGTGAAGTATAGTTAAATAAAATGTATTTTTTTTAACAATACATAGTATATGATTGTTATACCATGTAAAATTTTCTTATAATTGTTAGATGTTATGTTATTTAGAGGTGACAAATTTAACCAATAAAAACATAATTCGTTTATATTTTGGAAACTTTTTGACCCGTCATTTTATTAGCTTAATCCATTTCAGCATATACTCGTTTATTTGATATGTAACTCAAATTAACCAATGAAAAATCTTGTCAAAATATTTCAAATAAACTTATTAAAAAAATTGATGTGTTAGCCATAATAAAGAAAATCATAATTTTATTAGGTACTAAAATTATATAAAAAAAAGTTAAACAATTAAAACTTAGTAAAAATT
>JAJOOH010002222.1:0-24128 GCA_029582605.1 Solanum gracilifrons | reverse complement strand
AAATGCTCTAAGAATTTAGGGATGATTTTGACACTGTTCATACAGGTCATGGCATGATCCATTCAGGACAAGGACCAAGTAACAACAATTCTGGTGGAACTGATAATTCTCAATTAACAAGACAACTGAAATGCTCTAAGAATTTAGGGATGATTTTGACACTGTTCATACAGGTCATGGCATGATCCATTCAGGACAAGGACCAAGTAACAACAATTCTGGTGGAACTGATAATTCTCAATTAACAAGACAACTGAAATGCTCTAAGAATTTAGGGATGATTTTGACACTGTTCATACAGGTCATGGCATGATCCATTCAGGACAAGGACCAAGTAACAACAATTCTGGTGGAACTGATAATTCTCAATTAACAAGACAACTGAAATGCTCTAAGAATTTAGGGATGATTTTGACACTGTTCATACAGGTCATGGCATGATCCATTCAGGACAAGGACCAAGTAACAACAATTCTGGTGGAACTGATAATTCTCAATTAACAAGACAACTGAAATGCTCTATGAATTTTTGCCCTGGGTTTTGTGTATATCAGGACCTGTTAAATGGAAGGGTGAAGGGGATTGGTAAGGAGAAGGATGGTCTCTATTATCTTCCTACTCATCTTCCAGAAGAGATCATATCTTTTGAGCAAAGTTTATTGTCACATACCAAGCATTCATAGGTCTTACTTTGGCACAATAGACTTGGACACCCCTCAATAAAAGTGTTACACCTTTTATCTTAGCTTAGGAAAAATGATGATAAAGACATTTGACACAGTTGTCCAGTTTGTCCTCTTACAAGAAAGACTAGACTTCCATTTCCTTCAAGTATGTCTAGAACAAATTCTATTTTTGATCTGATTCATATAGATGTATGGGGACAATATAGATGTTCTACTCATGATTACAGATTTTTATGATCATTCAAGAATGACTTGGTTGTTTCTTATGAAATTCAAATGTGATGTTTCTTATATTCTAAAGTGTTTCATTACTATGGTTAAGACTTAGTTTAACAAGGTTTTTAAGAAAGTTAGATCAGATAATGGGACTGAGTTCCTTAACAAGAATTGTAGATCATTATTTGAAAGTTTTGGCATGGTTCATGAGACTAGTTGTCCTCATTCCCCTCAACAAAATGGGGTGGTTGAAAGAAAGCACAAACATATCCTTGAGCTAGCAAGGGATCTCAGGTTCAAAGGTTCCCTTCCAATCAGATTTTGGGGTGAGTGTGTATTAGCAGTTGTTCACTTGATCATTAGGTTTCCAATTACAGTATTGCAGGACAGTCACCTAACATTCCATGATCACCAGCCTGATTTAACTCATTTGAGAACCATAGGTTGTTTATGTTATGCTACAAAATATGTTAAACATAATAAATTCTCAACTAGAGATGAAGTTTGTGTCTTCATGGGCTACTCATCCAATCAGAAGGGATATATTGTGTATGGTCTACACCAAAGAAAGTTGATGGCGCGTAGAGATGTAACCTTCAAAAAGGATGTTTTTCCATTTGCTGCATAGAAGGGGAATCATTATATCCCTTTATTTCCTCCACAGAAGTTTGATATTGAAACAAATGATTTACAAGCTATGACAAATGATCCAGAAGTTCTGATTGATTATGTTAAAACAGTGGGGCTGAAAGATATTTTTTGGAAAATAAATCAGGAAATGATGTTGTATGTATTGAAATTGATGCATCCTTATAAATTATCCCTACTATCAGTGTAGTCACTAATGCACCTCTAATTAACCACAGTACATGTAACGACTCGAAAAATGATAGGATGAACTAGAGCCTTGACGTTTGGGTTAGTATGACTTTGAGTTGGTGTCTAAGCTGATTTAGATCTTAAATTGGGTGAGGAAGGAGTTGACGCTAGCGTGCAAGCTAGGACCTAGGGTGGGAAGATAGGGTGGTGGAAACTTTGTTACTTCATGGAGCCTTTTGGCGATGGGATACTTGATCACCCAAAGGGTTGGGCGAGTTGCCCTTATGCCCTTTTGATCGCCTAAGGAACTTCCCTCTTAGCCTTAGTTCTGGAACAATGGGTGAGCTAATTTGAAGCTCGTTAAGCTAGTTGGCAGATCGCCTATTGCTCCCCCTCCATGTCCTAGTTTACTGCCCATTTGTCCAAGATGCTGGACCAAAGGGTGAGGTAAGTCGGGTTTGGTGCAAACTTTTAAGTTTAAACTTTGTGGGTCTTTAGTTCCTTTCCAAAGTTGAGTCCACATTATTCTATCCCTTTCTTAACAACTACAAAACCTTTTTATGACCTAAATACTTTCATTTAAGTCACTCCAAATAGAATCAAAAGAAGACCCACCTCCTCTCAAATATTTCTCTCACTAGAAATCCTCCATTAGAGAAGAAGAAGGGAGCCATTGAAGCTAGGGTTTGGTGATTCCAAAGTGGTTCTTCCGCAAATTGCTTGGGGATTCTTAGTAAAGGTATGGTGGTCTTGATCCTTGTCTAATTTTCCATTCAATGAGCCAATTCAAAGGAGATTTCAAATCATGAAAACCTAGGGTTTTACTCAATCTCATGGGTTCTTTCATCAAACACTTTCAAAGGGATTTCTAATGACAAATTATGATTGTATTAATGTTTAATTGATGATTTATGATGAAAATACTCCATGAACCCATGATTTCTCTCAACTTCTAAATTGTACCTTTACGAAATTGGTTTGATGATTATGAAGGCTTGTGAATGTAACTTGTCTAAATTGCTTTGGGTTATTGAATTGTATCATAATGTATGTCTTAGATATGGTGAATTGAAGGTTTGTTGATGAATTGTGAGCATGGCCTTGAAAGGGCAAGTTATGGCTAAATTTAATGTTGAAGTAGAATTGTGATTGAACTATTGATCCACTTAAAAGGGGGAGGTGTTTAATTACTATGTATGATTTGGATATGAAGTATATATGTGTTTGATCTAGATGATTGTATTATGAACATTTTTTAGAAGGCTATTGCATGAATGATGATGTTATTTGAAAGGTTATTCTCACATACACACACATTTGAATGAAGAATGAATGAAGTTCAATGATAATGTTAATGATGAAGTACTTATTGAAAGGATATTCTCATTTGTACTCTAATGAATGAAAAGACATGTTGTGAAACGACTTTCTCACAATATGGGATTCCCAAGTGAAAGGCTATTCTCATCTTTGAATCTATGAGCTTTACAATGAATGAATGTTGTGTTGGGATGGATACTCATCTGGGAGTTGAGGTAGAGTGTCTAGTAACAATCTATATATCCCATTTTAGTAAATGTTGAGTTTCATATGGATGCTCATCTATAAGTTGAGGCGGGGTATCTAGTAGCAATTTCTTATCCCATAATAATGAACGAATGTAATGAATGTCAAGTACTCTATGGGGAATAATGCCAAGCACCGAGTGGATATGAATTGGGGTGGATGCTCATCCGTGAGTTGAGGCGGGGTATCTAGTAGCAACCTCTTGAGATGGATGCTCATCCGTGAGTTGAGGCGGGGTATCTACTAGCAATCTCCCTATCCCTAACTATGTGCCCACATAGGTCTAGCTAGTGGATCCACTTAAGCTAAAGAACAATGGTCCAACTTTAGGCAAGTAGGAATCCCTTATTCGGTGAGGGTGACACCGGGATTCCATGTCAAGCTCTCATGGTCTATGTCGATTAAGGCTTACCCCCACAAAGAATATTAATGAAACTATGGCTTCTCAAGGAATCACTTCTTAGTGTGGGTGGTGGTATGGGATGCCATCTATGCATTGAACAAGTAGGCTTTGAGAGAGTCATGGTGTGTTCCTTTATAATGTTAAATGAAATGAATGGGATCTTATGATAATGCTAATAAGAATGTTGGCCTAATGTCTAATGAATGAAGGTGTTCTAAATGAAGCTAATGAAGAATGGGTGACTTAAATGCTTATATGTTTAATGTGAAGATGCATGCTATACTTGGATTGTATTATGAGTTACTTCCTTGTCATGACTTATTGTATATGAATGTGCCTTGTCTAGGGTGACTTCAAAGGAGTACTTAGTGTGAGTAGTAGTATGGGATACTACTTGCACATTGCACAAGTATGACTTAGAGTTATCTTAGATGTTGGTTTTAATGTGATGATATTACTTATGTAATGTTTATGTCTCTTATATGCTTTATTGTGAAAAGGTGGAAATGATGAATGGTAAGTTCACTTTTGGTGACCTTAAGGTGGTACCTTAGTGTGGGTGGTGGTATGGGAAGCTACCCATACATTGCACAAGGTATAGTTTGAGGGTTGCTTGAGGTGAATAATGTGAAGGTAATGGTTTTATGTTGATTATGTTCAAATGTTAAAGTATGACTTGAATGTTGGTTGTGGTTGAATATTATGCCTCGTATGTTTATGTTCATGAAGGTTATATCAAAATGGCATATATCATGACTATCAAAGAAAATGTCCAGTTAAGCATGGTTTTTGCATGGCTTCCATACTTAGTACATCTAACCCCATTCTTCCCCTTTTCTTACTAAAGTGTAGGGCTTGGAGATATTGGTGTCCTATGATTGATGGATAGGTTTCTAAGGTGTTTGAAGATGAAGTATTGGTGAGTCCTCATAGTTTCGAGGACAAAATCCATTTTGTTCCTTTTATGTCTTGTGGTTTATGTTAAAGCTTTTGTATGGGCAAAGTCCCAATGTTATATTTAAAGTATTAGATGGTTTGAGACATAATGTATAAAGTTTAGAAAGTCTTCCGCTTGCTTTTTAAATGAAAATGTCTTCGATTGTAAAAGAAAGTTTTTAATACTTCTCTATTTTCCTATGTTCTTATGTTCAAGAATGCTATGAGGCTTGTATAAGACCCCTTCGGGGTAGAGTACATCGTGTTATGACTAGGGAGTGTTCTCGGGTCGTGACAAACATGGTATTAGAGCACAAGATTTTGGAATGGTCTTAGGTTGTCATAAACCACATCTAGTAGAGTCTTGTTCATAATGTGAAGCGCACCACATTATGAATAGGAGGCTATTGGGTGTTAAGAAAGTTTCACTTCTTCATTCTTCAAGTCGTGCCAGAGAGTTTAACTCTATAATGTCTCCCTCTTGTTCCTTATTTGATGGTTTTCAGTGTTTGACCACTTGAAAGGAGTATGCTAGCAGGGTTGAGGGAGAGAAAGGGTTGGTTGTGATGCCAACTTTGGCTATGTGACTTGATAGATGTGAGATGGGAGATTGTGATGTTGACTTTAGTATGAGTGGATTGCTTTATGGTTATGTGTGTTGTTGGTAGAACCCGACTTAGTTATGATGAGTTTGAGGTGTGTTGAAAGAATTGATGAAATGTGGTGTTTTTAGGAATGCCTAGGTGGGATGAGTATGAAGGTTTGGAGATGTTTTCCTCTGACCTTAGAATTGAAAGAAGTGATGTCGTAAAGAGTTTGTATAGGCTTACTGCCAAGTGGGGGAGATAATGTGCCTAGATGGTAAGGTCTTTGAGTGTCCTTGATGTTCATGAGTTAGGATTGCTTGATGCTCTCACCTTATGAGGTGTAATGAGTTGTGGAGTTTAGACCCAGTGTGGTAAACTCATATGAGACTGAGTGGTGTTGGTAAGGTTGATTGTGAGCAAGAGTTGCTTAATGAGAACCTTCCTAGTTTAAAAGCACTGGTATGTCGATGGTTTCTTGTAAGATGTGGATGTTTTGATTAATATTTTTATGTTGTGTTCCAGATAAGACTTAGTTGGGTTTTCTCCTAAGTGGGGGATAGTATGTTGAGTAGTAAGGTTGTTGAGAGTTCTGATATTCTTACCTCTTCCTTTATGTGCCTATTCAAGCCTAAGACAAAGAGTTCCTTTTTGGCTTGTCTCATGTTTTTGGAGTCATGTGTGAAAATGAGTTTCCATGGTCTCCTTATATTATGCATGTTCTAGTTGAATTCTTGTTTAAATGAGAAAATGAGTTTTCATGTTTTATGTTCCTCATGTTGATGTGCATTTGATGAGAGTTGTCTATATCCTTCACGAGGTTAAATGTTGAACATGCTTAAATGTGTTTTTATGAAGAAGTTGCATAATGTGCTTTTATGAGAAAATTGCATATTGTGCTTAATGATGTTGTGAGGAGCATGATGTGATTTGGAGTAGGAAGTTCCTCCAACGAAAATGAAGAATGTTAAAGTTTTGATGCATAATGAGTTTTTACATGTAGTTCCTACTTTCTTGTTGTGTATTGAGCTTGTGGATATAGAGTTGATATTTCCTCGTATGCTTATGCATTTATATTGATGTTGTATGCATGATTGATGGGCTGCTAGTCGTGAGTAATTTTTCCCTTTAAATAATTTAAGTGTCATTCGAGGACGAATGTTCCTAAGTGGGGGATAATGTAACGACTCAGAAAATGATAGGATGAACTGGAGCCTTGTCGTTTGGGTTAGTATGACTTTGAGTTAGTGTCTAGGATGCTTTAGAACTTAAATAGGGTGAGGAAGGAGCCTAGGGTGCAAGCTACGACCTAGACTAGCAAGATAGGGTGGTGGAAACCTTGTTACTTCATGGAGCCTTTTGGCGATGGGCTGCTTGATCGCCCAAAGGGTTGGGCGAGTCGCCCTTATGCCCTTTTGATCGCCTAAGGAACTGCCCTCTTAGCCTTAGTTCTAGAACAATGGACGAGCTTAAGTTGAAGCTCGCCAAGCTGTTTGGCGGATCGCCTATTGCTCCCCCTCCATCGCCTAGTTTACTGCCCAATTGTCCAAGATGCTGGACCAAAGGGCGAGGTAAGTCGGGTTTGGTGCAAACTTTTAAGTTTAAACATTGTGGGTCTTTAGTTCCTTTCCAAAGTTGAGTACACATTATTCTATTCCTTTCCTAACAACTATAAGACCTTTTTATGACCTAAATCCTTTCATTTAAGTCACTCCAAATAGAATCAAAAGAAGACCCGCACCCTCACAATATTTCTCTCACTAGAAATCCTCCATTAGAGAAGAAGAAGGGAGCCATTGAATCTAGGGTTTGGTGATTCCAAGGTGGTTCTTCCTCAAATTGCTTGGGGATTCTTAGTAAAGGTATGGTGGTCTTGATCCTTGTCTAATTTTCCATTCAAGGAGCCAATCCAAAGGTGATTTCAAATTATGAAAACCTAGGGTTTTACTCAATCTCATGGTTCTTTCATCAAATGATTTCAAAGGGATTTCTAATGACAAATTATGATTGTATTAATGTTTAATTGATGATTTATGAAGAAAATACTCCATGAACCCATGATTTCTCTCAAATTCTAAATAGTACCTTTACGAAGTGGGTTTGATGATTATGAAGGCTTGTGAATGGAACTTGTCTAAATTGCTTTGGGTTATTGAATTGTATCATAATGTATGTCTTAGTTATGGTGAATTTAAGGTTTGTTGATGAATTGTGAGCATGGCCTTGAAAGGGCAAGTTATGGCTAAATTTCATGTTGAAGTAGAATTGTGTTTGATCTATTGATCCACTTGAAAGGTGGAGATGTTTAATTACTATGTATGATTTGGATATGAAGTATGTGTGTGTGTGATCTAGATGATTATTTTAGGAACATGTTTTAGAAGGCTACTGCATGAATGATGAAGTTATGTGAAAGGTTATTCTCACATACACACACTTGAATGAAGAATGAATGAAGTTCAATGATAATGTTAATGATGAAGTACTTATTGAAAGGCTACGCTCAATTGTACTCTAATGAATGAAAAGACATGTTGTGAAAGGACTTTCTCACAATATGGGATTCCTAGGTGAAAGGCTATTTTCATCTTTGAGTCTATGAGCTTTCCAATGAATGAATATTGTGTTGGGATGGATACTCATCTGGGAGTTGAGGCGGATTGTCTAGTAACAATCCCTATATCCCATTTTAGTAAATGTTGGGTTTGAAATGGATGCTCATCCATGAGTTGTGGTGGCGTATCTAGTAGCAATCTCTTATCCTATAATAATGAACGAATGTAATGAATGTCAAGTACTCCGTGGGGAATAATGCCAAGCACTCTGTAGTTTCAAATATTGCCTATTCAAGATCTTCTTCATTGATTTCTTCAATAGAACCTACCCTGAACATCCTTAAAAATGTCTTGCATCATGCCGACAATAGTAGTCTCTTGCTTATCCACGTGATCGTCTATATTTTATTGTAGATCTTTGATCCAGCCTCTTTCAAGATTGATGGAAATTATGACATCTGTTGCTCTAGCCCCAGCTACTAAACACTTTCCCCACTCCTCTTCTTCTTCAGCAACTTTTTGAGCCATATTGCTCTCCTTGGCTCGGCAATATCTTTTTATGTGCCCTACTTCACCACAACAATAACATCTTAGAGGCTTCTTACCAGAATAGTTAGAAGGCTCTTCCTTCTTTCCAGACGAGCTTGAATCACTTGAGGATAGAGAGTAAGACATATCTCTTGATTTTCCTTTGAAGTTTCTCTTGTCAGCTACAAGAGCATCTCCTTCTCCATCTTTGACAAATACACTAGCCAACTGATTGGCTAGTAATTCCTATGACGACAACATATTTTCAAATTCCTCCAAGGATGGCTGTTGAGCCCGTCCTTGAATCAACGTCACAAATGGAATATATTGAGGTTTCAAACCACGAATGACAATTCTTCTCATTCGTGCTTTAGATATAGCCTCATCTGGCTTCAATAAGGATATCTCATAGCATAAGTTCTTAATCTTCAAAAATCTTCAAAAAATACTTAGCGATAGAAAGATTACCTTAAGTGGTGCTAGTCAATTCATTCTCCAGTATTTGCAGCCAAGCTTTATTCTTTTTGTTGAATAAACAATCAAGTGCGCTCCATATTTCATAAGTTGATTTACACTTTATAATATGATCAAATAAATCGGAGGAGATTGTCCTCTTCAGAATGAACTCCGCCTTCACATTAATCTGCTTCCACTTCTTGTATGCACTGTTATTTTCCGGTCCGTCAGCAGGAGGACTTGTTTTACTCACATTCACAACATCCCACCAATCCTCGCTCACAAGGTATGATTCCATACATGTCTTCCATATCTTGTAATTGGAATGATTTAACAACTTCATCCCCAGTGCATTAACACGACCGCTAAAATCCATCTACACAAACTAGTTGAATCTACCACTAATCCGATCTTGAAATAAAATCCAAAAGCCAACATATGACTATGGATCTGATACAATGTAGATAATAGTAGAAGAAAAGTATAATTTGGGATGCCTTCTACTAGCCCAAGATCGTTAAGTAATTTCGAAAGACTAAAGAAGAGGAAGCTAGAAAGGAGAAACTTGTTTATGGAGGAAGACTCTTGAATTGTCTTTGTTTTGGTTGATTACAAATGCTTAATGTCACCCCTATTTATGCTTGTATAAGGATGCTTCTAGAAATTATTCTAGATACATCTACAACAAATATCTAGATATCCTTATCTTCTAACTATGTAACAAGAATCTAGTTATTTCTATACTTTACTAGAAATATTTAATTATCTAGAACATCTAGATTTTTCTTAAGTATAAATATCAAAGATACTTGCTCTATAAAATTCTAGAAAGTTTTACTAAATATCTAAAGATATTTTTTGTACCTCCGAAAAAATCAACTTGAATTTTTCACAATAGTATTTGTTAAATTAACAATAATTAAGGAAAAATTGATGTTAAAGGAATTATTGTCAAAAGCAGCATACTATTAACGACCGAATAGTTTTCTTTACTTACAATTTTTAACGACCAAAATGATAATTAGCAAAACGAAAATCTGATCATTGAAGGAGGTTGGAGGTATAATGACCACATTTTTTGACTTTGCTGAAGGGTTTGATGACCGGATAAAATCTGTCATGTACTTTTGACGCTGGAGCCTTTAGTGACCGGTCATGCTTGAATTTGGACATGTAACGATTGGAGTTTCCCTTGGTAAAAGCCTTTTTTTTTCTTTTATTGTCCATGATAGTATTTTCTTACAATATATATTTCCCTTCCTATCAAACAAACCGTTATATTGAAATAGTTACAAGCAACAACATCCACTTTTGGGGTTCCCACTATGTAGTACATTGTGAAAGTAGAGAGCACTCACTAAATTAATCCTTGTCCAGAATATGCCGACGTGAATACTATATACGTATCTACAAATTTAAAATATTCATAATGATCTAGTTATTAAATGATGATTCGATAATAATTAATGCGGGATGTCTTGCATGAAAGATGTATAATCAAAAGCAAAAGGGAATAAATGGTAGTAGAGTACTAAATAATTACTCCCTCTGTCTCAATTTATGTGGCATTTTTTGTTTTTTGAGAGTCAAACAACTTAAGTTTTACCGGGAATTTGGGCATGGAATCTTCAAATATTTTGAAATGAAATTTATACATTTATAAACTACGTAAAAAGTGATATAAGTCACAATAATTGATAATTCAAAAGGTTTAAAAGATCTATGAAATATCGACGGTCAAAAATAGACTTGTTTGAATCTCAAAATCTGAAAAATGTCATATAAAATGAGACGGATGGAGTATAAAATTCTTTTAAGTAACAGGAATAATTTATATGATATGGATGGCAATGCGGTCTAAAATCAGGACCACTTGTCTCTCTCTTTCTTGATAGAAATCAAGCTCTCTTTGCAAAGCATAGCTTCCCATGTGTTAGGAACACAAGACATATGAAGATCCTTCATTTCATGGAAAAGGAGATTACAAGACACAAGTTTTCCATCCTTGCTTTCTATCATTAGTTCTGTTTCATTCTTCCTAACTGACAATGGTGTCCTTATGAGAATCGGTCCAACTATTAATTCCTTTACCCATGGATTTCTGTGAATGTGGTTGTTTGTATTTATATTTGGTTTGCTTCCACCTATTCTTTTATTTCTATAGTTTATTTGTCGTTTCGACTTTGTTTCTATCCTTACACTCACTACTTGTTGTTCGGGATAACATGTTGGCTAACCTACTAGTGGGTTATAGTTGGTGCCATCATGACTCAAGGAATCGAGTCGTGAAACTGATTTCACGTATCAGGACACTTCATCCAATTTTAAGTGTCAACGATCGCTAGTCAGTATAATAACCCAACTAAATGAGTTGGGGTCGAATCCCACAGGGAGTGATTCGTGTTTAAGATTCAAGAGTAAAGTACGAATATGTTCAAGTCAATCATAGGAATAGACATTATCGAAGAAAAACATAATTCAAATTAAGGGGTGACACGAATGTCAAATAACAGGGGATTTGATTTTAACTATCAGCTACAACAACAGCAAATAACACGAAGTAACAAATATTGAGACGGATTCTTGGGATGTGATTCGATTATAGGCTAATATAGACAAATGGGTAATTGCAACTGATAGTAAATAGCTGCAAATCTGTGAATAAGCTAGACTTTAGTTGGGATAAACTTTCTCTCGAACAATTTACCCCGACTCAAGTTGGTTTCGCTCGAACACCAACAAGCAAGCAAATAAGAACAGCCTACGCTTTAGTCCATTTACTCTCTCGAGCTGAATGTGTGGAAAAAGGTTTAGGATTCACTCTCTCGAGCTGAACCCATGACAACCCAATACCCACAGACCATCAATTCAGTAATCTTGGTTTTAAAACCTCTCTCCCGAGCAAGCCAAAAACACGAAGGTAGAATTGCATTTGCAACTACAACCCTTTGAATTTAATCACAATTACTGATTGAAATCACTTCTAAACAGTATTTAAACTATCAATTAGCAATACCCATAAGCTAAATCAGCCCATAATCAGATAATCACACCCCAAGAATTGGGGTTTTAGCTAGACATTATAAAAAAAATAGAAATTGTTACCAATTTGTATTTCCATCAACTGGGTAAGATTAATTTCATCTTTACAAAGGTCCAAATTGAAGAATCTCAAAGACCCACTTCCAATTTTGAAAGCTAAGGAAAACTTAGTCTCAAAACTCAAAAATTACTCTAATGAATGTTCAGAATAAAATTTGATTGACAAAAGATACTAAACATAATGTTTTAAAATGTATTTATAGTCGCCAAAAATATGTTGCGAAGGACCATTCGGCGCAGTAAGTTGGAATCGCCGATCAACTCGGCGATCCGCCCTTTGGTCAGTTCCATCGCCTTTTTGCTTTGGCCTTCAGCATCCTCAAGTTCTGTAACTTTGGGTGATCTAACACTGCATTGCGGAACCACTTAGTGACACGCCTACTGCTCCTTTCTATCGCCGGCTTGATTTTTTCCCTCAGGGCTTGGCACACTGGAACTTTAGGCGAGATATTAGCCATTCGGCGACTTGCCCAATGGATTAGGCGATCAACAGACCTTCTAGTCTTCGTTCTTTCAGCTGCCTTGTTCCTTTTTGCCAATTAGTGACCATGCTTTGTTCCTCAATCCAAATACTTGGAAATAAAGGATTTTACATCAGTTATTGGCACGAAATAAGCATTTGAGGACACTAAATCTATCCAAATAAAGCCCTAAATGAGTCCAAATCATGGACTCATCAACACCCCCAACTTAAACTTTTGCTTGTCCTTAAGTAAAACTCAAGTTTCGCAGTTCAAAAAGGATGTCTCAAACAGTGCTACAAAAGACTCAATCATGAATGCACACAAAAAGACTCAACTTACTCATGCAAGGATCAATTGTGCACTCAAAGATTCAAGTTGTGACTCACCATTATTAAAGATTCTCAAGTTCACAATACTTGCTTCAAATGCAAGTTCAAGCTCAACAAAGGTACTCAAATACCCTTACACAAAGAATGATTCCATATTCACACACAATGGTTCAATAATTTATAGCTCCAGAATCACAATCAACACTCACACTCACAAAGATGAACACAATGCATGACTCTACCCATAGGTTTGCCCTTATTTTCCAATCAACACTTGTTTCAGCTCACTCAAGATCACAAAGGGTTTTTCAAGGCTTGTAATGAGGTTGAGTGCAAAGGTATGGTCATTTAGGCTCAATGATTGTAATCCTCATGAAATGTGGTATGAATAATTATTTCTTCCCTTTTCTTCATCATTTTTCACTCATGCTCAAAAGTGGACTTCTTTGCATTTCTTGATATACCTTCTCTTTTCACCACACCCCCAACTTAGGCTTTTGGCCTAAGTTGGCTATTCAAGCAAACCACAAATCATGAGGATTATGGGTAATGGATAAACAAAGGTCACAATTTCATCAAGTTTCTTCCAAGAAAAGGCAAAGGCTCAAAGGGTGTTCAAGCAAGGGTCACACACTCACAAGGTTGACCACAAAAGAGATATAATGTCAAATTGTTTCTCACTCGTCAAAGTTGCCTATGATCATTTCAAGAGATTGCATCATTTAGTCAACCGGACCAACAAGGCAAATTCTAGGTGTCGTCACACATGGTTCACGGTAAGCTCATCACACAAGGCATTGACACCAATGTAAAACAAGACTCCACACTTTTTCTAATGTGCAACGCTCATCACAAGAGACTCAATTTGATAATTGCCTAGTCACAACGAGATGCAAAAAGTTCACGTACTGCCTATGCAACTTCATTTGGCCTCATCGTAGCCGCACATTTATTTTTGTTCGATTATGAGCACTATTCAAGTCATCGATATTGATCAAAACCGATACTCAAATTTGCAAGAGAACAACCACATTCAAACACAAACAAGAGGTGGCACAAAATTTTTCAGAAGGGTCCAAAAATCATTTACAATTAAAACAAGGAGCCACAAGCTCAAGCATCCACAAAACAGTGCCAAAACAAGGCCAAAACACAATTAATACCACAAAACCCAAATATATAAAAAGAACAATCATCACAAAAATTGGGCCTCACCCCACCACAAAACAAAAGCTATTTGTCCTCAAATGCAAGAAAAATATACAAAAGTCAATAAAGATAAGATAAAGAGGGAGGTAAAAAGGGATCCTATCTAAACAGTCGGAGCATCAGTGCCTGGTGTAGTACTCTGAACCTGGGCATCAGTGCCCGGAGTCACCTCAGAAATACCAGTTTCACTGGACCCACCCATGGTTGTGTCTCTCAAAGAGGTCTAGCGTGCAGTCTCGAACATGGCATCCTCCAGGTCAGCCAGATCATCATAAACCTTAGCATCACACACATCTATTTGATCCTCATCGGTCTTCGCCTCTGACTCATCAACGTCCATATCATCCCGATGTACATCTCTGATGCTGGCCGAAGGAGTCTCAGAAGTAGGGCATCCACATCATCAGCTACCTCAAGTAGGGAAGTGAAGTCAGTGGACTTCAAGTAGTCCACGTCCTTTCTCAGATCCGCAACCTCGGCTTTCAAAGTTGTAACCTCGGAAGTCTCACCATGTCTGCTCTCACAAGCCTCAACTCTCACAGTGGGAGTGTCAATGGAAGTCCAGAGGGGGGTCAGTGCAGCAAGAAGGGCGCTCTAGATCATCCACGAGACTGCAACCTCTAAACGAGTAGCCCTCACGTCAGCTGAATGGGCCAGGTGCCCCATTTTCAGGATCATAGCCTGAGTAATCTTGGCGGGCTGGGAAGAGGTAGAAGCACCTGGAGCCTGTGAAGAAGAAGTAGGAGCAGATGTACATGAAGGCCCGGAGGCGGGAGTAGGCAAAGATGCCTCTGCAGGTATAGTGTCAATGTCCACCTTCGAAGATGTATCTACCGGGGTTGCTCTTCTCATGTCGGCCTCATCTCGTGTGTACTCGGCCTCTATACGCCGAATGTCTGTAGAAGATGAAGGAGTGACCTCAATAACCCTCATCTCATCATGAGGTACTCCAGCATGCCTACACATCTCTGTAATCAGCACCGGGAATGGCAAGGAGATTTGAGTCTTCTTGACCCTCATGGCCATCCTTGCTCTATGAGGAGTTTGATGCTCCTCTAGAATATGATCGACCCAAGGCAGGCTGCCTTAGGGTGGCGCAGGATGGACTCATTCTGGGATGACATGATGGTGCTGCTAATAAAGCTAAACCAGAACCGAGCAGTAATACTCAGATCCCTCTTCTCGATGGGGGCCCCTTCTTCGATCCACCTCGAGGTGGTATCGAAAATCAACGGAGCAAGCCAGCCCTTCAAGTCATCCAAGGATTGAGTAGTAGGTAGGCCCTAATATGCCATTGTAGCTCCTAGACCCCTGTTAAGTACAATATTAATGTGCTCGCTACTGCATCCGACTTCCTTTCCCCGGACCATGACTGACTTAACCGGTCTAAATGAACTGACCTTTTTCTTCCCCTTTGGCACCAGCTCTCCATATGTTGTATAGAACTCCCAAACCCATGTAGGAATGTAGGGGCCTTGGGGACTGGTGAACTGCTTAAACCGGTGGAAATGGAGGGTGTCCCTCACCCCAGAGTATATGCCCTCGAGGCCCTCTGTATATAACAACTTCTCCTCGATAATAGTCCACAACCCATCAACTTTTAGTCTATTTAGTAGCTTGGGAGGAGGGACTACTGGTGGAACTTGAGCTACAGGAGGTGCCGGAGTTAGCATTGTGGCTGCTGCTGGGGTGGCTGTTGGAGCTCTAAAGGAGTCAGTATGAGACCTAGCACGGATCTCAGCCCGCCGGGACTGAAGTGGTTGGTCATCATCTGGCTCAGAGAATGCGGCTTGGGAGCCCTCACTATCAGAGTTGTGCTCCGGAGCCTCAGTAGCGGGCCTCTTGCCTTTGCCCTTGCCTCCTTTTGGAGGCTCTTCTCTTCCCGTCTTAGGGGGGATTGATCCTTCTTCAACCAGAGCTATACCCCGTGCTCTTTTACGGGGTGGCATGTCGATGTTAGTCCTCACCATATCTGCAAAAACATCATAGAAAGTGAGAAACAATTCAAGCAAAATTTGCAGAAAAAAAGTTGTAGACAGACTCGCCAAACCAGTCGGTGAGTCACCGAATCTCTTTGACGAACCAGATCGGGGTCGCCGTAAGGATTGACTCAAAAGTTCCTAAAACATTTGGCCAGTCGGCGATGGGAAGGCCCTTTCGGAAAATCGCCGACAATATTCGGCGAGCAAGGACTAACCCGTCGAAAGTTACAGTATATTTTTAGGGGTTAGAGGAGCAGAAAGGGCGATCAAGAAAGACCTTCGGCGAGTCACTGAGTGCACTCGGCGAACTCAGGCTTCTTGCTAAAAGTTACATAACCCAAATCAAGATTAAGCATGAAATTAAAGGTGATCAAGGGAACTTCGGTGAACCGTCGAGTGATTCGGCGAGCTCGACCCAGCTCGCCAAACGACCCAACGTGCCTACTTTCAACCCCGACTTCCAAATTCAACCCCGCATCCCCCGAAAACAAAATCAAAACATTTACGTTTTCAATTATACTAAGACCCATTACACCCATGCCCCCGGGATACTCAGACTTCTCCCGGTTAGGAATGACGTCAACCGCTCCATCATTGGGTAAATTACATAATTTGGTACAAATGCGGGTTACTTAGACTTCACTTGACTAGACCCAACAACAGGCAAGCATAACCCCATAATTTTAATCATTTTTAAGAACAAAATATTTGGGAAAACAATGATTTAGGCATTATCGGCAAGATGCTTGAATTAAAACAAGCACACACATATACAATTACGATCAGAAAGGCCCAGCACACTTCACTAAGATAAAATCATTACATGAGAGTAAAAATCGCTAAAAATGAATTCGGGGTTCGGAAAACCAGCCTTAGATGCCGATTAAACAAGTTGAAGAGCTACGCGACAAAGAATCCAACTCTGAACACAAACTTGATGACTAATACGAGATAAAAATGAAAAAAATACAGAAAATATTGTGTGGGTGTGAGTTTTGGAAGTTCAAAAGTGAGGGAAAGTGAAAGAGTTTGAAAGTTTAAACCTTTGGCCTTTAAAAACCATCCAGTTCTTGCCCATTCGGCGACATAAGTTTTGCTAGCAGACCTACTCGGCGACACGCCAAGTGGGCACTTATCTCACTGAGTTTTATAGGACCTCTAGTTAATGTGGGGGTCCAAACGGCAGACTAAGTTGTGATCGCCGACCTGATCGACGTTTCGCCAATCAGCTCCTGGGCTCGCCGAGTTTTATAGACTCAAATTTAAAAATGTCTTGAGTCCAATGGCAGTCCAAGTCGGGCTTGCCAACCTCTTCGGTAAGTCACCGACTGTACTTTGGCTCGCCAATCTGCTTTTTTCGAACACATTCTACACTTCAACGTGCAACATCAACACACGATTATTTCTACGACAAAAATAAAGCTATAAGCACTTGGGTTGCCTCCCAAGAAGCACTTTAGTTAACGTCGTGGCACGATGCAAGTCCCCACTTAGGTTTCATTCCTTGGGTTTGCCTCAGTGTCACAAGGCAACCCCTTTTGTTGTCTCGGGTGGAGTGAGGCAATACATGACCCATGAGGGTCTCAATTAGCTAGATAGATATGGAGTGAGAGGCAGTCATCTGATTTAGCATTTCAACATTCTCTTTTATCTCTTCTAGCACCATATCATGCTCATTGACCTTTTGGAGAATGATTGAGAGTGTTTCATCGACACGTCTATCCTCATTGTCCTTAGGCTTTCTCCGCTCATGAGGAGGTATGTATCTATCTTTCCTTTTGCACTGGACTTCAACGTCTAATATCTTTTTGGCCAAATCATCCTGTTGAGTTAATAGTATGGCCAAATAGTGGTCTTTCTCTATTTCTTAGTTGGTCTCAGTCATGTGATCGAGGAGTCGGGCTACTATTGTGTAGGGTAGTCTTGTGAGACCACCCAGAGAAATTTGGTCAACCATTCCTCTATTTTTCGGGTCAAGACCCTTGTAGAAGCATTCCAGAAGCATCTTTTTTGGAATTCCATGAGTTAGGCACTGCTACAAGAGGTCCTTAAATCTTTTCCACAACTCATAAATGGTCTCACCTTCCAATTTCGTGAAGGTTAGGATGTCATCCCTAAGACTAATCAATCTTAAGGGAGGGTGATCCATTTGGTCACTGTTGCTACCAAATATGCTCAATTTCTCTGCTCAACAAGCAACACGAAAACCAAAACTGAAAGTAAGTAGATTCAACTATGACTAACAAGAAAAATTCAACATAACTAAAGAATCTTAACCAACACCACTCCTCGACAGCGGCACCATTTTCATTTCACGTATCAGGACACTTCATCCAATTATAACTGTCAATGATCGCTAGTCAGTATAATAACCCAACTAAATGAGTTCGGGTCGAATCCCACAGGGAGTGGTTCATGTTTAAGATTCAAGAGTAAAGTACGAATATGTTCAAGTCAATCATAGGAATAGACATTATCGAAGAAAAACATAATTCAAATTAAGGGTTGATGAGTCCACAATTTGGACTCATTTAGGGCTATATTTTAATAGAATTA
The DNA here is from genome assembly GCA_029582605.1 of Solanum gracilifrons. Lineage (NCBI taxonomy): Eukaryota > Viridiplantae > Streptophyta > Magnoliopsida > Solanales > Solanaceae > Solanum > Solanum gracilifrons. The sequence goes on along the minus strand of JAJOOH010002222.1, from coordinate 5,737 downwards.
GTGTCCTCAATTGCATATTTTGTCTCAATAACTAATGTAAACCCTTAAGTTTCAGGTATTTGGATTGAGAGACAAAACTTGGACGCTATCAAGTAAAAAGGAACAAAGCGGCTAAAAGAACAGAGAAAAGACTTCCTAAAGATCACCTAAACTATTAGGCGAGTCACTGAAAGGTCCTAAATCCCATTGAATGTTCCAGTGTGCTGAGCCCTGAAGGAGAAGGTCAAGTCTGCGATGAAAAGAAGCAGTCGATGCGTCGCCGAGCAGTTCCGCGAAGCAGCACTCTATCGCCCAATGCCTCAAAACGCGAGAGTGTTGAAGGAAAAAGCAGAAAGGTGATGAACCAGACCAAAGGGCGGTTCACTGAGTGTGTTGGCGATCCTGACTAACTGCGCCGAATGGTCCTTCGCAGCACAAATTTTCGAACACTATAAATATTTGTTTAAATTGTTAGCTTAGTATCAGACTTTAGAGAGAAATTTATTTTTGAGACTTAAAATATTTCAGTTTTAGTTCTTAGAGTTTCTGGAGACATTGTGCTTGAACTTGAAGATTTTCAATTCCAAGAAATTGGAAGTGGGTCTCAAAGAATCTTCATCCTTAACATGTTTAAAGACTTTATTTATCGTACCCACTTGATGGAAACACTTGTTGGTATCAATTTCTATCTCTTTTTCATGTCTAGCTAAAACCCCAATTCTTGGGGTGTGATTTTGTGAATATGGGTTAAATTTACTATTGGGTGTTGCTTATTGTTGGTATATTCGTTGTTTAAATGTGATTTAGTTTAGTAGTTGTGTTTGAACTTAATGAGATTGTAGTTGCAAATACGATTTTATCTTAGTGTTTTTGGCTTGCTTGATAGAGATGTTTTAAAACTAAGACTACTATATCGATAGCCGGTGGTTATTGGGTCATCGTGGGTTCAGCTCGAGAGAGTGAATCTTAGGCCCTCTCCCACACTTTCAGCTCGAGAGAGTGACTAAGGCGGAGGTTGTGCTTAAATTGGGCAACTCGGTGTTCGAGAGAAATCGAGTTGATTCGGGGTAAGTTGCTCGAGAGAGAATTTACCCCCACTATAGTCTAGCCTAGTTACAAATATTTAGCGATGTACTATCAATAGCATTTACCCGATAGTGTCTTTTATCCCATATTCCTATCACATCCCAAGAATCCTGTCTCCGTATCTCGTTTCCTTATATTTGAGGACACTAAATCTATCCAAATAAAGCTCTAAATGTGTCCAAATCGTGGACTCATCAGACACCCACATTACTATTCCTCATTCTACCCATTGATTACATGGAAGACTTCTTCACCTATAAATAATGATGCTTCTTCCGTTGTGTTGGGTAGGAGATGAAATATGTTAAGTGTAAAATAATATAATAGTATGTAGTAGTGAAAAAGAGAGTTGAGACAAAAAATATTATAAGTCTTTAACTATATTCACTAAATAAAAGAGAATAGTTATATGTTGAAGGAATGATCATAAGAAAAACAAAAGTGGCACGTCTCCAAACCATGAGGACTCACAAAAAGTTGTGTAGGCTAATGGAATCCAGTACTAACTGCGAGCCTGATAGGATGTGCCAACACCTATATTATCTTGCACAAGAATGTATGAAATTAGTACTCAAAATTACAAAATATGAGGAAGATGCATGACATGACATAATACCATGATGAGTCTAAAAATTATGATAATGCAATGACAAAATAACATAACAATAAACTAAAAATGTGATTTTGTAAGCATAGTATGAGGCCATGCATTCCTCTTTAAATCATAATCATAATATATGTTGGAGATACCATTAACTAAAGTAAACCATGTGAGCTTTAACAAGGAGTTCAATGTACTGCTCCCACATCGAAAAGAGAGTGTCCTACTTGACAAGGTAAATATCATAATCATGAGCTTAGGTAGATCCACTATCTAGAGTCAATTAAGACTAAGTCCTACGAGGACATGTAGTTCTGAGACCTGAATATTCACCACAAGTCCAACTCGGTGCTAAGTTATCACCCTATGGAAAATATTCATATTCATAATCATAATTGTATTCTTTGAAACAGTAAGAATCTAGTAATACTGAATCATTCATAAAAGTTTGATAATCATCATAAGAATATCTCCTTAAAACTCATGATGCATAACATAGTCTTAAGAGACACTATAATTGAAATCATCTAAATCATGATAGACATTCATAATTAAAGGTGCTTTAATCAGAAGCATCATATTTTCATACAGACTTGTTGATACTTTATTTAAAAGCACCATTGATTCATGAAAATCTTCATAACCTAATGCATGCATATCAACATAACTTGACTCATGATCATAAGATACTTGCATAGCATGAGTTCATGAAAAATATTTTTGAAAACGTTGATTTTTTATCAAATCATGCATAATAAGATAAATCATGAAGAATAAATTAAATTCAATAGAACCCATAAGAAAATCATAAAACCCTAGAATTGGGTAAGAATCATAATTGAGAATATGAGATTTCTGTGGAACTCAATGGGTGAAGAGGAACTCATTGATGAATTTCTCACATACCTTGATGAAAACCCTCAATGAATTCACCAATGGAGGCTTGAAATTCTTGAACTCTAGCTTTCTTAGGGAAGAAAACATGAGAGAGAATTTGGAGTTTGAGAGAATTAGAGCTAATGGGAAAGGTTAGGGGTCTTAGTAACCAATAACAGTCTTCAAAATAGGTCTAAAACGATGTGCTATGGAAATTAAAAGAGTAGAAAATGACTCAATTCCTTAAAAAGAAATTGTCGAATAGCAATCCACAGAACGTTAACCCTTACACAAACCGTGAAGTCCTCCCGTCCTGTTGAAGCAAAATTGTCAAGTCTCTGACCTTTCGTTCCATGATAAGGCCTACAGTGACCGTAAAAATCTCCCATACAACCATCCTTAGCCAAAATTTCTTGAAGTTTAGTGGTGTGGTCTACAGACCTATCCACGATCTGCAGGATCCTCCACGGCTTGTGTGACCCATCCGTCCTGTTATCCCTCATTTCTCAACTTTCTAAAGTGGATCTACAGTCAGGTTTGCGGTCTTTGAATCCATTTGCGGACTGCTCCTGACTTAGGAAAATTCTTTCCTGAGGCTTCCTCTACATGAGGTGGCTCCACGGACCGTGGAACCTTATGCAGCTCGTGAATGCCCTCGTCGAAGCAAAGATATTGCAAACTTCAGCATTTTTTCAACTTTATTTGAGTTAGGCACTTTCGAGGTGTTACAGTGGAAGAATCAAATCCCTACCAATAAGGTGGAAGTTCAAATAACCAACCAATTGAGCTACTAAAATTTCCCTTGAACATATATTCAGTAGAGGAAATGCAGCTGCTTATATTTGGAAGAAACTTGACTTATTATATTACTATACATATTTTACCTCCTAACAACAATATAATACATTTCATACTCGAATGCACTATAGATCTTATGGATTATATCCACTAGCTATACAACAATGCTAATATCATAAAAATTAATCTAGACCTTTGGTGGCAAAAGAAACCTTTGAACATGGCTGCCGAGTTGCTACCTCGTTCACTTCACCCCTCTGGTTGTTTGCAGGAAAATTTGGAAGGGACGCACTGCTTGTAGATATGGAGATACAAGACACGTTATTACAAAGGAATGACATATCAGGCTACTTAGGCTTTGAAGAGTATTCTTGGCAGCAAACAGTCAATGACATAACTAGGGGTGTACAAAACCGAATCAAACCGCAAATCCAGTCAAATCGAAAAAAAATCCGATTAGTGGTTTGGTTTGACTTGATTTGGTATTGAAAAAAAAATGACTATATTTGAGTTGGTTTGGTTTTAACTAAAAAAAATAACCCGAGACTAAACCAACCAGACATTATATATATATATATATAATTTTAAAATTTTATTTTATATATAAACATATTTACTTTGATATAATTTTTAAATATTTCTTATATTTTTTCATAGTTTTTATCTTTTAATATATTATTTCAAATTTGAAACTTAGAACTCTGAATGGTTCAATAAAGATTATAGTCCACACATGTTGGTAATTTGAATAAAGCTTAAATCAAAATCAAAATCAAATCTATCTTCTATATATATATATATATATATATAATTAAGAGAAGAAAAACATCATACGTGTCAACGCCACAATTAATCTTGAAATTTTATTATTTAAAAAAACAAATTTAAAAGAAATATGATTTATTTTTTAAAAAAAAAAAACACATGTCAGCAATTAAGAAATACAGATCTTTAGATTTTTTTAATATTTGACTTTAAAATATTAAAAATAATTATATTTCAAATAATTTATTTTCTAATCTAACTACTTCAAATTTAAAATTTAAAATTTGAATTCAAATTTTAAAATATATTAATCGTGTGTTTGTATGTGGTAGGAATTACGTTTTAATACATTTTAAAAAAAAACTGTCAACTCAAAAGAATTGTAAATTTGAATACAAATTTTAAAATATATTAATCATTTGTGTGTATGTGAGCACACTTTTCCACTTCCAGATTCATAATCCACCCCTTCAATATTCTTGCCCTTTTGGATCCTTCAGCTCCTTCTTCTCTTCTTGTGGATAATCGGTGGTCACTTCTTGATAGTTGTGTCATTTGCGTCGTCAGTGGCTTTGAAAGGTGTGTCATTTCCTTCCCCCGTGTCTTGCGTAACAACATTTGATTGTTGTTCTTGTTTTCCAGGTATTTGATTTCAGCTGGACTGTAAGATGAGCTCTGTCAAATGTATCCATGTCAATCTTGCAGGTAATTTCTTCTCCTATTTTGATCTCTTTACTCCAAATCCTTTTTTTCAAAAAAAGTACTCCTCTTTTTCTTCAGCAGTATGTACAGTGGTGTGTGCATCAGGTTGCTCTGAATCGGACCCTCTCGTAGCTTCGCATCAGTGGTTGATCTGTGGATTCTCATCTGACCATGTAGCCCTCGACGTTTGCTGCAAACCCTCTGTTTGTAAGCTTGCATAGCCTATGCTAGCTTTTCCTTTCTCGCAGTTATTAAGCACAAATAGCATCTCGAACTTAATATGTAAATTGAATGTTTGTGAGACTCTAGACTATGTTGCTCTTTGTGACTATTGTTCCTGCTGGTTGGTATTTGCTTTAATCTTTCTTGTTTTAATGCACAAACTTTGAATTTGTAGCTTATCAATGTTTAGGATTTTCCTGCAAGTCTTTGATAGCTGATTAAAGTGATTGTACTCTTGTTTCTCTATGTGACTAAAGGCAGTGTTAGCTAGAGCATCAGCTAGGTGATTGCCTTCTCTGTAGACATGCTTCACATTTACCCCATCTTGTTCTATTATGTTAATGGCTTCCTCCATAATATCTATCAACAGAGGCGTATCCAGGATCTCAAGAACATGGGGGCACCATTATCTTCAAAATAGGCAATTAATTCAATTATATAAATTTTACGGTGAGAACAAGTTGACGAGCAAGTAGGTAGTAGCAATCTTTATATAGTAATATATTAGCAAAAAACATCAGTCACTTACAATTGTCCTCGACGAGTTTTTATATTTTGAAAATGGTCAATAATGGCATCATTACTTACATTTTTAAATATACTACGCTCTATATAGCAAACTAAACAACCATTCAAAAGATCTTCATCCATCCTATTACGCAAATCATTCTTTATGTACTTCATTGATGAGAATGCTCTTTCCACGCT
>JAJOOH010002221.1:0-27546 GCA_029582605.1 Solanum gracilifrons | reverse complement strand
AATTTTGTTGATCAAAAAATGTTTCTATAGTGAGGGAGAAGATTGAATCTTTTCTTTGAAAACTTTTATAAACAGAATTTATTTTCTAAGAATATAATAACATTGTCAAGGTGATAGTTCAAAAGTCTTATTTAGGGTAAGATTTTTTCTTTGTAGTTATAAATTAATCCTCTTTTTGATTAATTTTCTTATATGTAGCCATAAAATAATATCAAATCATTGCCTTTTTTTAAAAAAAAAATAGTTTTCTTTGTCGTTTGATTTATCGCAGCTAGAGGTATATATATATATATATACTGAGTTGGTTTGAGTTTTGTTTTAATACCAAATCAAACTATTTGTATGGACATTTAAATCTATAAATGAAATCAAACTAAAAAAAAAGTTTGAGTTTTTCAACCTAAAAGGCACACAACTATAGATTGATATTTCACCTAAAAAGTCCGTCGATTATATTTTATAACCAAAAAATCACTCAACTATTGGTATTCCACTTAAAAGTCACCCAATCAATTTATATAATTTTTTAATTAAGTTTTTACTAATATGAAAATTTTATTTTAAGCTAAACTGTTTAAGAATAAAAATAAATACTCATTTTATTGACCATTTGACCCACTAAAATTATACTAAACTGTGTTTGTTCTGATGTGCAATATTTTCATAGAAAGGTCCTGGTGTGATTATTTCAGTTTTCTATTGAAACTGTCACTTGCGTACTCTAGATTGTTTTTGTCTTGAGTCAAAGGTCTATCGAAAACAGTCTTTTTACCTCACCTCTGAAGTAGAGGTAAGGTTTGTGTATACTCTACCCTTTCCAAACCACACTTTGGGACGAGAGACTACTCTGAATATTTTTATTGTATATATAATCTAGTGGTATAGAAAGCGGCTATGAAGATTAATATTTGGTCAATTGAACCTATTTTTTCTGAAAAATTACTCTCTTTATGCCAATTGTTTTTAAATCAAATTAGATGTAGAATATCTGGACTATTATCAACCAAAATGTTATACCTAGCAGGTACTTTTATATGATGTTTGTTGAGAAGTTAGTGAGACAGGAAATGTTCAACATGTCATTTTAAAGCATTTGTGAGGAAAAAAAGAATGCTCAAGTGTTTGCTATGGATAAGAATTAATTAAAAAAGTTTCCCTATATATATATTGTTTTGCTGCAACTATTATTAATCAAATATAGGAAGTTTGAAGAAATTTGAATGCACAAAATTCAACTTGGCTTTCCATTTGGGGTTTGTGCTCCCTTTTATGTTTCCATATAATAATAATAAACTTTTTAATATTTGCTCCCTCTATTACAATTTAGGTGATACACTTTTCTTTTTAGGCATTTTATTATTATAGTATAATGACGTTTGGCCAAGCAGAATCTCATCGTCTAGTGGTTTAGGACATCTCTCTTTCAACTTTGGTATCTAATAAGCTTCACGATCCACCTTAAGTGATACTTATTTTTTGCTTTTGTATGTTTTCCATTTCATTTTTTAATTTGAATTATCGTATCAAAATTGAATTCTGTTCATTTTATTTGAATGTATCCACCTGAAAAAAAAAAATTAAAAATAAAATCTCACTAGAATTTATTAGATAAGGTATAGATCAAAATGGAAAACTAAAAGAATTGTTGGGCCGTATGAAGTAAGAGATTTTCAAATATGATCTAAGAGAAGGTATTGAACTTTAAATGATCAATCGAATTTCTATTCAACCTTATAAAATTAAAATATAGTTATTATCGTCGATTATGATCATTATCTAAAGTTCATGTACAATTGATATAGTGAAGCATAATTGAATCAAAATATGACATTCCAATGCAACAAATTATTCATTTTTTTGTGCAAAAGATTTATAGATGGAGCTAATCATTTCAATTAATATCCAAATTCACTCTCTTAATTGAAAGGAATTCCTACAAATCCAACAAACAAAATAAAAATAGGATATTCATAATATTTTGAAAGAAAATACTAAATATCATAGTCAATAATAAAATCTTTTTAAAAGGAAAAAAAAGACATATAAACTCCTGAACTATCATAAATGGTATGTGCATACCCTTCGTTATACTTTTTAAACACCTGTACCCTTACTGTTCAAATTTTAGAACGTATATTCCCTTTATATTAAGGGTGGGACATGTGCCTCAACCTCAACCATCAACCCAATATTTACTAAATTTCTACTAAAAATTAAAAAACCTTTTTAATTTGGGTGGATCTTTTTAATTTTTGATAAAAAATTTAATAAAAATCGGGTCGGTGATTAAGATTGAGACATGTGTCCCATCAATAATATAAAGGGTGTATACTTTCTAAAATTTGGACAGCAAGGATACTAGTGTTCTAAAAGTATAACGAAAGGTATACACATACCATTTATGGTAATTCGAAATATATTTATCCTTTTTCCCTTTTTTAAAATGTGTTGGTGTAATATACCACAAATACAAAATATTACAGTTGAAAATAAAATGACAAAAATGAATAAATCATCTTTAGGCTGAGGCGCGGATATCTCTCTCTCTTTAAGGAGATTCAAGTCCACTGTGGCATAATTTACACCGATCCAGCAGTATATCTCTTCACTTGTCCCCTCCAGGATACAACAGCCCAACAACGTGTACAACTCAAGCAATTCCGGAATAGTTGAAGAGTCCAAAGCTCCACAAAAGAACACCTTCCTCCAATATACAAATATACTCTTTTGTATAGTGAATATAGTTGAAGACTTAGAATATTTTTCTATGTCTCAACTCTCTCTTTCACTACACTAACCTCAATATAAATTTTTCATCTTTCCTTTCACTATTTTTCTTCCTGTTCTTCAACCCAAAGGAAGACCACTATTTATATGTGATGAATTCTTCCTTGCAATGAATATGAAGTCAATGGGTAATAAATTGGATAAGTGAATGACCTATTAGTTACATAGGTTACAAGAATAAAGAGGTAGAATAATGGGTGGAATTAGTGGTAGATTATGGCAATAGTAGTTACCCACATTCTTGTCAACTTATACCCACTAACATATGCACTTAAAATGCATATAAAGTACTGTATGAAATACCAAAATTTTCAATTTTGGTACGGTAATTCGATATTTAGCAAGCATACCCACCCCTGCATCTAGCTACAAAGAGCGTTAGGAAATAGAAAAGAGCTCAAAGGAGCAAATTATAATAATTGCTGACCACGTATGTATTTCTAATTCTTGATTTCAGATACAATTTATTTAATTGGTCCCTCAATTATGAATTTGTTATTTCTGTTAATGATCTTTGATTATGGTTATTTCCGTTAATGATCTTTCATAGTTTCTCCACAAAAAGCCCATGTCCTAATGAAAAGGTTAACCATACATTAATAAACATCTTCCCTTTTATAACTTCAAATTAAGTCATTTTCTTGGATCTAAGTGAGTGAAAATTAGACTAATCACAAATTAGAAGAACAAACTTTGCCAAATTGCTATTTCCATTAGAACATATTTGTTAAAAATTGTCAAAGAATGGGAGAGGTTGATGAACCACAAGACATAGCTGACCGCGAACGAATCTTCAAGCGTTTTGATGAAAATGGTGATGGACAAATCTCTGCAACAGAACTTGGAGAGACATTGCAAGCCTTAGGTTCTGTTACTCCTGAAGAAGTTAAGTATATGATGGATGAAATTGACACTGATAAAGACGGTTTCATTTCCTTTCAAGAGTTCACAGAATTTGCCAAAGCTAACAGAGGCTTGATTAGAGATGTTGCTAAAATTTTCTAGTTATTTTTTATATGGATTTAACTTTATATACACTAACCACGCTTTGATTATTAATCTCACCTGATGGATGCCTCTACTTGTAATTATCTATTACGCAACGTGATAGTGTGAAAATTCTTTTACACAATTGGTGTATACAAGATAAAGTCGAGTTCAGTCCGATTTTTTTAATTCTTTTTTTTCTTGTTGAAGAAACCGTTTTAAGTTAGTTAAAACTGTAACCTCCATTTTCCTTGCATCATATATTGAGGTGGATTGTATGTATTTTTATTTTTATTTTTTTCATTTTCTTTACCTCCTATTGTGACGAACATACAGCAACAAGTTCGCTAATCTTATATTTGGATTTCTTGTTTGGGTCCCATGTGAGAGTGAGCTGTCTTGGTTTCTCACATATGACAAATAATTACAAGTTGACCTGAATTTTGCTCGTTGCATGGCATAATGGTTGTATTTTCTGAACCATTTGTTTTTTTTAATTACCTAACCTGAATTGGATCGATCAACTTCTGTTGTTTTAATAAAGAAAAGATGTATTCGTGCACGATGAGTATAGAATAGGCATGAGGTAATCTGATATGAAATGGACAAGAATCTATGTTTTTATTATTATTATTATTATTTCAAGGTAACGATCACACCTACATAATTTAGACATTATGAGTTCTGAACTGAAAGTTGTATTTTGAAAACGTATGCTTAACTCGAGAAAGTTTCAAAGGTTTGGATAAACAAATTTTGCATATTAGTTTATGCAATTTGGTGACCAACTATGGATTAATTGTGGGATACTAATTGAAAGCAGATATAAAAAGAAATCTCAAAAGGAAATGATAAGAACTGCCCACCAATATACTCTTTCATTCACCAAGTAGTAAACAAAATTACATATGTAACGTAGGTTGATTAGATAGCATTGTTGTAACTTCTTTTCTAATCTTGAAAAACAGAAACAGTTATAGTTTTCCTTTAAGAGTGAGTTGGGGACAAGAAACCAGTATGTACAAACACAGAATTCATATCTACAAGTTAAAGAGCTTATCAGTTGTTGCGCACTATAATTTACTCCCTGTCAAGTTGAATGGGGAAATGGAAATCGAGATAAAACTTCAGATTCACCCTTTTGTTTCAACAACGATAAAGGTCATCGTTATCAAATTCTGCAACTCCTAGCATTGCCAAGGCTAAATGACTCTTCATTTCACTTCTAGTCTGCTGTGAGTGGTTGTAAGAATCAATCAAACAGCTGTTACCGGGCAAAATGTCCTTCTTTGTATAGATGGAATCAGATTCTCTGCCTCTTAACATGTCAATGATTTCATCAATGTCGGGCCTTCGAGATTCTTCAGTGTGTATACATGCAGCTGCTGCTTGAATCATCCAAGATATTTGGTGCAAATTCTTTCGCGGGATTTTAAGTCTTGGATCAAGAAACTTTTCAAGAACATCTTGCTGCAATAGTGGCTTTGCCTGAATAGGAGAAACATCAAAATTTTCAAAATCTGCATAGAAAGCTGATTATGCTTTTACTGAACATCTTCAAAATTTTAAAGGGAAGTGCCACAAGTTTTGTTACAAATACTCAAGTGTCAGTGAGTTGGATACAACACCTTCAGACGAAGACTAGCGTGTGCAAGAACAAGCAAAATGACGGTAACTAAGTGAAGAGATTACCACATGCAATTCCAGAACTTCGTGAGAAACAGAGTTTGGACAAATTCAGATTGCATTAATAGTTACCAGTGACTGTAGTGTTTAACTTTTAGTCGGCGATGGAGACAGACTGACTTAGATATAAAAAATAAGGCCAAATTGAATACAAATACTAGGCTTATATTTAAGCAAACACCTACCCACAAAACCATGTTTTCTTCTCCTAGTCCTCTTTTCGCTTCTATTGGCTTCCGTCCAGTTAATAGCTCCAACAGGACAACGCCGAAAGCATAAACATCAGTTTTATCAGAAACTTTACCATGTTGAAAATATTCTGGAGCTAAGTACCTGCAAATTTAGTTTAAAACCTGGTAAATGTAGGAGAAATCTTGTTGTTAAGCTACATCAGGATCTTAGTCATTATGATACTAAGAGTTCACCATAAAGAAACCATACCCAAATGTTCCTTTAACAGTTTTACAAAGGAAAGGTACTGAAGGTGCAGGAGTCCATGTAGCTAAGCCAAAGTCACACAACTGCATAGGTCAAGTAACAATTAGCCAAAATATGATAGAGTTGCACTGTACCTCCTATGAAATAGTCGAGGTGCTAACAAGTTGGGCCGGACACCAATGTTTATTAAAAGAAAATAACTGTTGGCTAGTAGATCCACCTAAAATAGACAATTACCTAATTGTGGTTTTCAAATGATATTCCTATCCCTTCCATTACCTTGGGTGTCTTCTTCGATGAAAGAAGAATGTTCGAAGGCTTGATGTCCCTATGAACAACACATCGCTCTGTCCCGTTATGCAAATACCCAATTGATTCTGCAATTCCTACAGCCACCTTATACCTTGCAGACCATGGAAGTGCTGGATCACCTTTACTTCCCTTCTTCTTCCCTGTAAAAATTAATTGACAAAATCTGAATCCCACTGGAATACTGTAAAATCAAATTTCAAAAAAGCAAGAACTATTTACCATGCAAATACCGCTCTAAACTTCCACCAGATACATATTTGTACACCAGAAACAAACCTTCCTCTGGATCAATGCAAAAACCCACAAGAGGAACAATATACGGGTTATGAAGAGAGCTAGCAATCATCAATTCTCTACAAAAAGCCTTTGGAGACTCTTCATCCTCCCTATCTAAACGCTTAATTGCCACTGTAGTCCTCAAAAATCCCACTCTTCCTCTAAAAACATAGCTCAAGGCTCCTCTTCCCAAAACTCTACCTATCCAATTGAATAAACATAAATCAACTAAAACCCAATTCAAGAAACACAAATTGGAAAAAAAAAAGGGGCAATGAAATTGAAGATACCTTTAGAAAAATTTCTAGTAGAAGAAACAATTTCATTGTAACTGAACCTAATCAATGAATGAACCACAGGAGAAATATTCCTCTCTAATGACTCAACTTTCCTCCATTTCACCTCTTGAGATTTAGGATCAGTTAACCCATTATCCAAATTCACCATTAAAACAGTAGAAGCAGGAGAAGAAAAAGAAGAAGAGCTATTATTCCCATTCACCGATTCAACCTCAACTTGAGTACACAAAGTAAACCTGAAAGATGAGTGAACTGAATATGGGTCAGCATTAATCAACTGTGGACCACCACACCCTCCCGCCTCAGCAAGTAACCAAGCTTTATTATGCTCCAAAATTTTGCCATTCTTATCATCATTCTGATTCTTGACAGAAATTCGACGGCGTCGATGAGGGATGATACAAGCCAACCCCAAATCCCAAATCATTTTGTAGATTAAAGATTTCATGTTTAGATCATAGTTATGATCAGTGTCAATGGCTAGAGTTTGAGTGTTTGAAGAGTGTGAGTTGTGAAGACGCTCAACAGAGTCGGTACAACTACTTGGGGAATACCCCATTTTTGTAAAGGAATCTCAAAAGGCTACACGGAAACACAGAAACAGAGAATAAAATAAAGGCGGAGAAAGAGAGAGAGCAACTTTGCTTGAAGGAGAGGAGAGAATTAAATCCCTGTACGAAGAAAAAGAGATGAAATTTATATACAAAAATAACACTAGTTTGACTGAAGAAGCAAATGATAAATTGTTCTCCCAAAATTAATATTGCACGTTTGACTAGACATAAATTTTGAATATTAATTAATTTTTTGATTGTTTTTTTTATACTTAAAATAATTCAATATCCAAGATAAATATTTAAATTGTTCTCCCAAAAATTAGACTAGACATAAATTTAATTAATTTTTTGATGTTGTTTTTATACTTAAAATAAGTGAATTATTCAATGTCCAAGATAAATATTTGAACTTTTTTCTATTTTTGTTCGTCATTTACATTTTCTAGATGATAAGTTTGAGAAGCTTAAATGACTCATATTTATGATTTTACCTCAAATTATTTTTTATTTAGAAGAATAATTTGATAATAATTAAAAAGATAAAAGTGAATAATGGTATTTAATTTATGTCCTAAACTTTTTTCTTAATAAATGTAAATTAAAAACTAAAGTATAACATAACGAAATAATACCAAAATTTGTTGGTAATAACTTAAGACAATTAAGAGTTGTGTAACAAATCATTTTCTTTTTACCAAGAATGCTTCATATAAATCAATTTATGATTTGTCGTTACCTTTAAGTGTGTAAAAAAATTTAATGATTCAATTTTGGATTAAAATAATCACGCATAGCGCAGATATGTATACTAATTCACTTAATAGGACAATTCACGTCCTATATATATTATATCATGTCATATACATATATTTATTTGTGTAATTTTATATAAATTTAAATGTATATTTATACATACTCAAAATTAAAATATAAATGAATCTTAATTTAAAAACACATATTTATATATTGTGTCTATACAATAATTCCACACGTGCATGATGCATACACCCAATTTCAGTTTTGGAGAAATAATGATAATGGAAGAGAGAAGGGAAAGAGGAAGGAAGTGAGATGTTACCTCACCAAAAATAAGACAAGCTTTACCCACAAGAAGAAGAATTCTTCATAATGGAAGCTTTGGGATTAGGATAGACTTCTTTTGCACCAAAAAAATAAAATAAAAATGGGATGCTTGTGTCTTTTGGAAATCCATTTTTTTTGTTTTAACTCTTTAATAGTTTCATACTCACTAGTCACTTAGTATGGTAGATCAATTCAAAATTCAATGATCTGATTAGAAATTTATGTCCATAGGTTTCTTGAAATAAAAAGGCTCTCTATAGTGATTTTTTTTTTTCAATTTTATTCTAAATCTCAAATTCAAAATATTTAATTAAGTAAGGTGAAATTTATCCATCTAAGTCATATTTCTTATTATTTTCTTTGCTTCATATTATATGTATTTTTAGTATAAGCGAAAATCACTTTTTTTCCTAATAAGTAGGAACTATTTTTATTAAATTATTCTTAATTAAATTTGATAAATGATTAAGTAAGAATTCACTTAATGATTAATTTCTTAAAAAGGTTATTATAACATTTATTCATTTTTATTTTCCATTCTGAACTATGCATGTTGTTTAAGGAATTGTGATTAATATGAGTATTATCCATTTTAATTGATGTATAATGAATAAATGTAATCGTTGAAGAAAAGATTAATTAGAGTGTTAACATATTTAATTAACCAGCTTGATAGGGAAAGAGAGCTGGTGGGATAAGGAGTAAATATGTGAAGCAAAAGGGAAAATTGGAAGTTGATGGAGAATATCAAAGTATTTATTAATAAGCACTAATTAATTAGGAATCAGAAAATGTAGTTTTGTGTCCTAGTCATTCTTCAACTACCATTCTATACCTAAATGGTTTATCTTTGTCTTTTATGAATCTTTTAGCTCATAATGTAAAAATTGTTCTCAAGTAAATTTAAAACTCTATGAGAAAATTTGATTTTGATCTAAAATTTTAATTTATTCAAATATTATATGATAATTGAATATTATCTGTAAGATTGAAAAATATATATATAAATAAATATTAGCTTTGAGTCTAATATTAATTATGAAGTGATTTGAATTACACTTCAATACCTTTAAAATACACTATTAAATAGTGTAGGGGTAATAAATCCTGCCCAAATTTGAGATTGTTACAGCAATTTCAGTCGGATATATTTCAAACTCTTTTCCCTTATATAAATGATCTTGTCATTGAACTTTATTTGAAGATGACTGGAGTTTGGATTCAAATTGTCAAGCAAATCAAATCTAATAAACCAATATGAGATTTCTCAATACTCTCTAATCAACTTCTTTCAGATTTCTCTTTATATAGTTTTAAAGGTAACAAATACACATCATATATAAATTCTTTAGATAATTTTAAAAATAACATATGCATATCAGATTACAAATTATTTAGTTAATTTTAGAAGTAACAAATACTTATCAGATGACAAATTGTTTAGATAATTTTAAGAAAATGTTTGAGTTGTGATAATTCATTATATAGAATTTAATATCTAAACAAATATATTTCTATCCATTATTTTAATATCTTGTTTATACATATTTTTAATTTAACATCAGAGAGGGCGAAAAATGAAGGAAGAATATTTTAATCAAATTTGAACAACACACCCTAATGCGGTGCGAAGGCACAATTTATCTAATTCATTAATTAGTTTTTAAAAGTTCAATTTTCCTAATTAATCATCATGCAACTCATCTAAAATAAGTATGAACTTCGTGAAATGTTTACAAATAAAAAAGTTTATTGTACAAGTGAGAATATAGGCACTTGTTATTGTTGGGATATATACTATTAACCATCTGTTAAGAAATAATATTTATTATAGAATAAATATTTGCTAAGTTTTAATAGATCATATATTCGTTTATAGTGTCTGTTTACTTATATAGTAGATGATTTAGTGTGTAGAGTTTTAGCTTATACACAGATGATTAAATCATCGGTTCTTATAAGTATAAAAAAAATTGTTCACAATCTAGGATGGAAATTGGACATGCCATCGGTACGATTGTAACACAAGATTATATGTAATTTATCTTGATTATGGGAACGGTATAGTTTCAACTTATTGTGCTAGTGCATTTTGTATGTATTGAACGGGACCGAGTAGAGCTAGTTGTTTTAGACTGACTGACAAAATTATATTCTCTAAACTATTAAATGTACTTATATTTTCAATCTTGATATAACTATTATGATCTGTATATATTAATTATCGTTTTGATTTATTAAAAGGTGAGATTCTGAGATGAGTCAATATGTCTGGTAGATTAGATGATAATAATATATATTGGTGAAATAATAAGTTAGTTGATGAAATTCATGTCTCGTTATAGAGATTGATTGATATGTCTTTTTGAGAAACTTATAAGTTTTCATCGTGTCAAACCTTGCAAGTGGATTTATGAATGTGACACATGAAATAAGTTAAGTAGTGCTCTAAAGGAAATTACTCATTAAATTAAATTTGTCAGTAATTTAATTTATTGATTAGTATCTATAATCTTAACATGGGGAATTACATAAGTGTTTAATGGGGATTTTTGAAATATAAATAGAGGAGTGCAATTACGAATTTCTAGTGGAATGATTTGTAATTTATTATGGTAAGAATAAATTCAAATTAATTATTTGAATTATTTCCATAATAGGAAGCCTCAGTAATTAATTATGTGGTACCTACGGTGCTCATATTTAACTAGAACTCAGAATCCTATTTCTTAGGAAAAAAAGGAGTAGGCGTGTGTTTTTCTTGTTTTTTATGAAAATTGGGTTTTCTTCTCCTTTTTGGATTGGGAAGAAATCTCTATAAATAGAGATTCTCCTAACCTAGAAAAAGATTGATTAGTTTTCTATTCGATACTTGCCCATCCAAGTATTGAGAGAGTTCAAATGTGAACTTGGGATCACTGTAGAAGACCATAGTTGTTGTCTATCTTGTGGATTCGCTTAAAGGTCTGTCTAACTTGGGGATTCGCTTGAAGGTATTTGCTCACGCTTCAAGAGATATTTATCGAATTAAATTTAAGCAAATTAATTATGTGTTCTAGCATAAACGGATTTGGTTATCTATTATTCATGTAAGCAGTAAGATTCTACTATGCTTCCGCTGTGAATATAGTTTTCCAACAGTTATATGAGTATTCAATTTGACTCAAACACATAATTAATTGCTAATTAAAAAGGATAGTTACAATTGTGCTTCAAAGTTCAAAATATTAAAAGAAATCCTGAATTATCAACGAGTTTTACTAGCAAGTAACAACTCAATTCACAGTACTATATTATAAGCAACATGTTGTTAACAAAATTGTAACCATTTTTTTTTAAGCATTAGCAACGAATTTCTAGTAATTAAATATTTTAGTTGGTAAATATGATGTGAAATGATGACGCCTAAATTAGCAAATTCCTATTAATGGATTACCAACAGAAATATTACTAAAACATACATTTATTGTCACGACCCGAGTCTACACCCTGGACATGGCCGGCACTCAAGAGCCATTGCTGGTCCCCAATCGAACCCTCATCCTGGCTGACTACAAGCAGAAGACTAACTTAAGCATGCAAAAACTTAAAACTGAATAAAATTCAAGAAACTCAACTTTGTACAACTTTAACTCAAATGAAAAGCTTAGAATAAAAATAATATATTCAACTCGCCATAAAATAGGCAACTTAAGTCTTTAAAACATTTAATAAAATAAATGAATAGTACAGACTTCTGAACTATACTGACTATCTATGAAGCCTCTAACTGATAAAGATGGAAGTCGGGACAAGACCCACGACATCCTGACTAAACTGAAAAGTAAATGAAATCCTCCGAAAAATAAGGAGGTTCACCATAGCTAACTCAAACTCTCGGATGTATCAACAAATCTCCTGTTGATGATCCCGAATATCTGTGTCTGCATCATGATAAGATGCAGGCCAAATGACTCAGTACGTGGAATGTACGAGCATGTAAGGGAAATTCTAAAGCATAAACATAAGCTTGAACTTGATAAAAATGAAACATAGGCTTGAAAGAATCTGAAAGAAACTGAAGAACTTACCTGGCTCAACTCAACTCAACATAACCGAACTCATTTCGATATAAATCAGTTTAAAACAAGTGCAATATAAAGAAAAGGAAAATTGTTTAAAACATGATGTTAACTCATAATCATAATATCATAAAAGACATACCATGCTCCCTCTCAAAGTCTACTTGTGCAATGCATGAATGAAGTTCCATACCCCCATTCATACTAAGCAGAACCCCTTGAGGAACCATGCAAATACTGTTGTGGGAGTTTCTCTAACCGATAACCATCACTTAAGAACTATAGTGATGATACATCGTCATTAGCCCCACGCTGCCCGGGCCATCCTATACCTTGCCGTGGTATAGGACTTGAACTACTAAGTGGATCCACTAGTCTATTGTGAAAAGGGTTCACCTAAAAAGTATGACCCTTTTCTACCCATGGTGGCTACATGATTTATGGGGGCTGTGAGTTGTCTGAACTCTCCCTCATATCGGTGCTCAATACTACTCCCAAAATATACTAGCTCTTTATGTTTTAAAAACATACTTCTTATGTGATTTGAGATTAGTGCTAAAAAACTTAGCTCAAAGGCTATCCTGGAAATCAAAGTTTCCTCTCTTGCTTTATTGTGAAAGCATTTACTTTTTAACTGAAAACTAGCCCAAAAGCTCTTTACTGAAAAACTAGCTCAAATGCTCTTTTGAAAAATCTCAGTTTTTTATTTAAATGTGAAAACATTTTAAATCTTTTGGGAATACTAAGTCCCCATATACTTTTTGAAGAAAAGAACTTCAACTTTACTCTTTACTAAACTCAAAACTTAAGTCTTTAAACAAAGTTAAAACGTTTGTAAAAGACTTCTTAAAATATGGTTCATGTCGAATTATGGACATGAACGACTCAATGCAAGGTTTTCAATAACCATAGATAAAACTCAAATACTTGGAACTCAAGAACTTCAATGATACTACTCATTTCAAGAATGCTCAACTCAGAGTTCATGCGGAATTACGAGCATGAACTACTCAACTCAATGACTCAAAGATACTCCTCATCTCAAGACTGTTCGACTTATAATATTCATGCGGAATTATGAGCATGAAATATTCAACTCAAGGACTCAAAGATACTTCTCAAAAGAGATTAGGAACTCAACACTTAAAGGCTTAGAACTTGAAGATACCACTTCTCTGAAGGATACTTAACTTACTAAGTTCATGCGAAATAATGGGCATGAAACAACTCGACTCAGTGGTCTACGTAACTATATGGAACTCATATATATGACTCTTCTTATTCTCTAACTTACTTCCTCAAAACTTAGTTCAATTCGATAGTTGATCTCAAAGGATTCACAATTGAACTCAAAGGCTTTCTTGAACTCTACTCTTAACTCTCTCTTGAATGTGAATTATGAATTCAAGAGTTATAGTTCATGATAAGAAAGATGTCATGATAACAAGGTAGACTCATGAATACATTATTCACACTCTCATACTCACTTGCTCGAGTCTTGAAACAAGTTATTAGAATTTGTAGAAGACTCCTCAAATAGACAAAAAGGAATTTTCTGAAAAATGTTCGAAAGAACTCTCAAGACTTGACTCTCAACTCTACCTTGAATGTGATTTATGAATTCAAAGTTGTGATTTGTGATAGGAAAGATCTCATGATGTTTAGGAATGATTTTAAATAGCTAAACATGAGAAAAGACTGAAAATCAATATCTGAAGGTAGGTCCGCGACGCGAAGAATCATTTAAATTTTGGTTTCGAAAATGACTTTTGAGGCAGAACACTCTGTGTCAGCTCCGCGACGCGAAACAGAAACTCCTAAATCTGAGAAGTGGTTGCGCGACGCGGAGGGGTTCCAAATTTCGACCGACGAAATTTCTTCTTCGTTTCCTAACCCCAATTCGCCTAACTTCGATTCTTTTTCTCAATCTCTCTTTAGATTTAAATACCTAGTACAAGAACACCAGAATCTAACTCTAATAACTCTATAAATCGACACAATAACCTCAAGAACTCCTCAATCTCAGCCCAATTCAAGAACAAAAGCAATTTCATGAACACATAGCAAGAGCATCAAAGCTTCAACTTTCTAGAACGAATTTAACACTGAAATTAACATGATTGGCGTGTGGGTGAACAAACCCAACACTATGGAAGCTTACATACCTGAAAGAATTATCCTCTTGAAGCAACTTGAAGGAAAGTCTTGAAAGATAAACCCTAGCCTTAGCGTTTCTTGATTTTCTTGAGCGTAGAATCTTTTTGGAGTGAATGAGAGGGTTTGATTTATGAAAATCTGAATTTCTACACGTTTAGGGAAATTTAGATGACCTCCTAAGGATTTTTAGGACTAAAATACCCCAAAGGAAATAATTAAAACGAGCTGGGAGTAGGAAAGATATTTCACCAGGCAGTGAGGTCCGTGTTGTCTCCGCATCGTGGAGCTATCGTGGAGCTGCTGCAAGGTTTGTGCGACGTTAGAAAATCCGTCATAACTTTTTACTCAGAGCTCGGAATTGAGAAAACTCGGTGGCGTTGAAAAGAGGACTCGAAGGGATTTAATTTAATACCTGATAGCTCACCTAACTCATCTTGTACTAGGAGTTATGGTTGTTTGAAGTTGACCCAAAACTGAAGAAAAACTAGGAATGACTTGAATGCTTTTCTCTTAAGTTCTTCTTGAAACTTAAGGTGCTACCTCTAGTGACCTTAATACTCAAGAAATTTTAAATTCCTTGCAAAAATCTCACTCACTACGAAGGACGGTTCGAGTCTTAGCTCAAAAATTTTCTCGGGTGTTACATTTATATTACCAACAGAGTATATATTGGTTAGTAAAATATGATAGAAAAAATAGAGTATAGTTTATTAACAGATTACCAATGAAATGACCAACCAATCATTTACTAATAATAGGGTTTATTGCTAATTTTACCAACTAATTAGATATGTGTTGATAAATTTTAACGGTTTTTCTTATATTAAAAATGAAACTTATTTCAAATTATTTTTAAAAGGCTAGAAAGTTATTTAAAGTTATAAAATACCACTACTTCATTGTGTTGCTAAATTTTTCCCCTCATCAAAAATATAGTTAGCCTCTCCTTTTTAAAAATAAATTATTTAAATTCTAACCTTTTGAATTATGAATAATAAGAGTAGGAATTAATTGGATTATAATGATCTAGGCCGTCGCACGTGCGACAAAATGGTTCTCACCCAAAAGATTAGATCTGATTTTCGTCGAATAAAACAATTCATGTAGTTTCATTTTAGTGGCAAATAATGCAATGAATAATTTTTTATTTTATATGAGGGAAATTAGGTATAATACATTTTTTAATCCCAACATAAAGAGTGCACGTACTATTATAGTTTCGTCATGGAATTTAAATTTATAAAGTCCCACTTAGTTAAGTTGTCCTGTTCTCTAACTACGATGTAATCAACATCCATTATTATCTATTCCTTATTATAGGGGATGTCAATGATATGGTTAGGATGAAGTTATTTAATCAGATTTTTGAAATTATTTCATCATTTGAAATTTTTTTGTGTATCAATATAATTTGGTTGAACTTTTTTGATATTTGTTTTCAAAGTCGTAAGATTTATCAATAGATCGAAGTCTTACTAGTAGAAGTTTGGAAAATATATCACGTATATTTTTGTAGGTCTTTGGCAAAAGCTTTCTAAATATTTTTATTGCTTAAAAGGTGATGAATCAAGGAAACATGAAAGACGACAAATATTTTTATATATATATAGAGAGAGAGAGGGGAAACTTCTATGTAATCCGAATAATAATCAAATTAGGACTTATCTCTCTCCGAATTTTGTTTGGTTTTGGTTTGGGATATTAATTTGGAAACTTACCTAATAGATATGTTATATTAAGAAAATATTTATTATTTATCGTAATAATATTTTTTTCCATTAGACACTTATAATATATTTTAATAGCGTTTAAATTTATATTTTAGAGAATTATTTATAAAGCACATATAATACAAATTTTATTGATGGATAATACATTTAGAGGGAGTTTAGTGGAAAATATGATTTAAATTATGTCTTTGAAAGTTTTTTTTTAATAAGTGTGCATTACATCACAAATTCAATTAATATGGAATAGAGGGAGTATAAGTTATCTAAACATTTTAAAATGCATAGTAATTAATAACAAAGGTAAAATAGATACAAAATTATATTATAGATTATTTATTGGCTTTATAAACTGGATAAGTATTGTTGAGCATCCAAGATAATATAAGTTGACAAGTAAAGATTAACGAAGGGAGTATAAATTAATCATCTTCTTGTTTCGTCTTTCATAACAGATTAAGTACACATTAACCCTAATTATACGTCCAATTTGGGATGGTCAAGTATCTATATTGAGAGACGGAAAATAAATTAAAATAAGTTAAGGTAGAAAAAATTGAACATTGTGGCTTAAATTTATGTACCTTGTATTCAACAATAGTATACATGACATTAATAGAAACGAAAGTGCAATTTTACACCATTTGGTAGTACTATTAATAACAAACTTGATACATAATCAACAATAGTGATTTAAATCCTATTCTTAAGTTTATCAGCTTTGCATAGTGGATTTTTCTTGGCCAAAATCGCACGTCCTATAGACTTGAAATTGTAAGTGCATGCATGTTCTTCTGGATATCTATGAGTCTCACAAAATACTTCATCGCACTTACAATTGAATCCTTATTAATCCACCTTCTTTCTGCAAATCATGCATCTTTGTGGCTTCGTCTTCATCATCAAATCATCTTTTCCGGTTCTAATAGTAAGAGAAAACATCTTGTGAAATAAATATATTTCGTCATAGGGATCATGATTTCTTGAATTTGCATAGGAACCACAATTCCTTGAGCATAAAGTTGGGTTTTCTGTTTTGTCACAAGAAGTCATTTTTTCTTCTTAATTATTTGGTTATAATGTGTTTTTATGCAACTTATTAGTCGTAGTGATGGATGTATATATAATGATGTATTTGGGGTTATAATTACTTTATATATAGATGAAACTTTTATGGAATCCAAATAATAATCAAACTAGGAGTTCCCTAATATTCATATTTGGAAATTTGATTAGCTTATTTTAGGAAAAAACGCACAGTATAGCATCCATTTTCCTAATTGGCAACATATGTATAGCCTTCTTTTATTTTTTTAACAAAAAAAATAATTAATATCCCACTTATTGGAAAGTTCTTTTTTAATTAAAATAAAAAAAATTAGGCGATGGCGACATGATTCCCTTTTTTATTGGAAAGTATATTTCTTTTCTCTCTTTTTTCTCTTATTTTCCATACACACATGGTTTGTTTTCATTGGTGTCTTTTATTGATTATGTAAATATTTATTCAATTCTTCTTCTTCATTATTTTAACACTCTGTTTGGATCATTGTTACCACTGTATTGTATTGTATCACTATCATACCTACAATGTTTGTTTTGATTGTTACTTAAAATTTATTGTATTGTATTGTTAAATTTCGTTGTTACGTAATAATGAAAACTCTCATTTTATGAAACAACCGATTTGGTGTGTTACCATTGCTACTTAATTTCTTTTTCCAATTATATCTTACTTAATATTTCATAATACTATTTTACCCTTTATCCTATATTATTTAATTCTAGTCAAACCTCCTACCTAGAATAATTAAGGATATTTTAGTAAATTTATAAATTACAATACAAAACAATACAATCAAAACAAACAATAAAAATGTTATTAAACAACAACAACAAATAACAATACGGTCTAGCCAAACATTGTATCAACCATACAGTACAATAGAGTACATTATGAAACAACGGGTAACAATAATCCAAACAGAGTGTAAATAAAATATGATTTACTTTCTGTTTATTATCTTTACATATTGAGTTCTATAGTATCTCTTTTTTCTTTCTCTTTTAAATTCTTGATCGTTTGCTTATGTCTACCAATAAATTTCTCAATTTGTTAGCATATGTGTAATCCCCTCTTGTATAATAGAGATTCATCCCAGTAATATAAAAAAGAGTTAAGCAAAGATTAAAAATCATGATCACACGAACACAAAAAACTAATCTAGACGGGATGTAAAGTGTGTCGAACTAATATCTTGTAGCTTGCTATTCAAGATCGCTAGAATACCTTGTAGCTAATTATTCAAGATATTAGAACTAATTTAGTTTCAATAGGAGTAGCACAATAAATTTGGAAATTGAGACTTTGAGAGTTTAATTATGTGTTGAAATCTAAAAATAAACGTTCCTCCTGTAATCATTTATAACGAACTTTCTTCGACTAAATTGTCTATAATTAGTTAAGAAAAAAAAGGAGTTAATTTGAATTTAATTATATTCATACGTCATACTAAAAACAGGGATAATTATGGTTGTTGGTTATAGGTTGGTTAGAAGGATGTTCTATCAAAAACTTTATCGGTTTAACATTTTTTTTTAATTCACGTCTTGTTTAGATTTAAATACCAAAACTCCAAAGGTTATGTTCTTGACGAAAACAATAAAGCAAAAATGTAAAGATAGCCAACAAAAAAGAGTAGGTGTCAATTAAATTAAATTAAATAGGAGCATATATTAAAAAAAAAGTTTAAGATAGGTAATAGAATAAAAAATGGCATGATGTGTGAGCTGATGGTGAACTTTGCTTCATTCTCACTTTTCAGCTATTTAATTTCCTTTGTTCAATTTGTATTATTTTTATCATATTTCAATATATAAGTCCAGCATTTTTTGTCATTTCAATTCATAGTTCATAAGCTTCACATGCAAATTCAATTATACCATTTTAATTCATAGTTCATAAACTTCACGTGCAAATTCAATTATACCATTTAATTCATAGTTCATAAACTTCGCATGCAAATTCAATTATAACATTTTAATTTGGGGATAAACAAATACATTAATGGGAATTTATTATCAAAGGAATAAAATAAAAATAAAAATAAAACATTGGGAAAAAATAGATGGTGAAGCTAGTAATATTATCAATTAAAATTAAATACAAGTGAACATTCCACATGCACGGCCATAGGAAGAGGGTCAGAGTTGGACAACTTGCCAAATCCATGCATGCAATTATTTATTTGTTCATTAAAAGAAATAACTTAGGTTGTCAAAGAAAAAAATATTAAAACAAATAGACTAAGATGATATAACGATATCTGTTTATTATATATCATATGGTTTTTTTCCTTTTGGGACAATTATTTATACATGTTCGTTAAATGCTCGCTCACCTAATGACATAACAGTTGCCCTAACATCTGTTTTTTAATTATTATTTTGATTTCTTATTTGATGAGTTTGATTAAATTTGGATTCACGCATTGCAATCTTCATTTTAGAGCGACACTTAGGATTTTTCCTATTCGTATGGACTCGAAATTCAAGACCTTTGATTAAGGATAAATAGTTTCATCATAACCAATGTTCTGCGCTAACATTTACTACTATTGTTCTTCAATGAATAAGGAATTCCCCTTTACCCTTTGGCTCGCTATCAGCTGCAATTTCATGTTTTATTATATATTCCACATGTAAATACCTGTTTTTATCACTGTTATTTTAGTTAATTAAGATCTACTACAAAAACTTCTGATCCTTTTCTTGTTTTTTTTTTTTTTTTTATATAATTATTGTTATTTTCTCTTACTATTATTTGCTGCTATATATAATTTGCATGCACTCCTCTATTCTTTATAGGACACAATTACTATTTAAAAAGTGAAAGAAATTTTTCCTTGTCCATCGGTTTTTTCATATACTTTTAAATATTTAAAATAATAGTTAATTATCGTACTCTAAAGTATATTTACATAATTTTTAAATTTTAATTTAAAAAACTTAAAGAATTATATTTGAAACTTCACACCAAAAATCAGGTAATTTGATTCTTGCAATGACAGGGGCGGGGCGATGTAACATCTCGCAACTATAAAGAACTAGAAAGAAGTTAAAAATCTGGAAATGGTCGTTTTTGGAAAGTACAAGGAAATATGGAAAATTTTAAGTTAAAGTAAATTTTTGGTCAACTTCAAATAACCATAACTCCTAGATCAGGATGAGTTAGATGTAGTTTCAGATATGGTTGGAAAGCTCTTAGAATGATCTTTCCAACGCCGTCAAGTTTGAGTGATTCCGAGTTCGGATGAATGAGTTATCCCCTTTGGAAGTTGGGTAGTTGGATTAAGGAAATGTCCAATCCGGAATTTTAAGGGGTATTTTAGTCTTTTCATTGCCCTATTATTTTGATCAAATTTTAGGACTTTAATATGGGTCAAATCAGAGTTTAGTAAGTTTTAGAATTTGGGTTTCCACGCTAGGGCTAAGGAGAAAGGAGAAGAAGAAGCAAGAATGTTCAAGATCATCAAAGTTTGGCTTGTGGAATTCGTCGCGGGTGATCCCTAAAAGGTATGCGAAATCACATAGCGTCGGGTTAGTTCACCCATGCGCCAAGCATATTTAATTCAGTGATTTTCGTTCTAAAAGAGTTGGAATTTGATGTTCTTGAGTTGTGTTCTTGAATCGTTTTCATTCTTGAACTTACATGTGATTGATGGGTTTTCTTGAGATGTTTTAGCAATTGTTAAGAGTTGTTTCGAGTTAGATTCTAGTGTTTAAGCGTTGGGTATCTGAATCTAAGAAAGTATTGAGAAAATGAATCGATTTAAAGCGATTTAGGATCAGAAAACGAGTTGAAAAACACGTCAGATGCACCTGGGGAGGGCCAGGCGCGTCGCGCCCCCATAACGCCGGGAGAATGGGGCGGCGCACCTGCAGTGCGCGTAAACAAGCCCCACTAAGTTGAGGCGGGCCCGGATCGGCGTAGTGATTGGGTAGTGGCGGAGGAACAAACCATTTTTATGCAATCACCAATCGTCAAGAGAAAGAGAACTCTCCAGATGTTGTTACAGGTATGATCAAAGTCTTTGCTTTTGATGTTTATGCTTTGCTAGACCCAAGAGAAAGTTTATCTTTTGTAACCCCTTATGTTGCAAATAAGTTTAATGTTCTTCCTGAGAAACTTTGTGAACCCTTTTGTGTTTCTACGCCTGTTAGTGGGTCTATTATAGCAGAGAGAGTCTATCGTGATTGTCCCATTTCCGTCAATCACAAGAGTACCGTAGCTGATTTAATTGAGTTAGACATGGTAGATTTTGATGTCATTCTTGGTATGGACTGGCCTCATGCCTGTTATGCCTCAGTTGATTGTAGAACTCGAGTAGTCAAGTTTCAGTTTCTAAATGAGCCAGTCTTAGAGTGGAAAAATAGTTCAGCATTGCCTAAGGATCGTTTCATTTCGTACCCTAAGGCAAGGAAGTTAGTTTCTAAGGGGTGTGTTTATCGCTTAGTCCGAGTTAATGACTCAAGTGTTGAAGCACCTCATATTCAGTCAGTTCCAGTAGTAAAAGAGTTTCCAGAAGTATTTCCAGATAATCTTTCCGTAGTCACTCCTGAGAGAGAGATAAACTTCGGTATATATCTTCTTCCAGATACTCATCCCATATCTACTCCGCCATATAGAATGGCACCAGCAGAGTTGATAGAGCTTAAAGAGCAGTTAAAAGATCTATTAGATAAGGGCTTTATTCGACCAAGTGTCTCACCTTGGGGCGCTCCGGTCTTGTTTGTAAGAAAAAAATATGGTTCCCTTCGGATGTGTATAGATTATCATCAGTTGAACAAGGTTACCATCAAGAATAAGTATCCTCTTCCGAGAATTGATAATTTTTTCAATCAGCATCAGGGTGCTGCTTGTTTTTCAAAAATAGACCTCAGATCTGGCTACCATCAGTTGAAAGTAAGGGAATGTGATATTCCTAAGAGAGCATTCAGGACCCGTTATGGTCATTATGAGTTTCTGGTCATTTCGTTCGGTTTAACTAATGCACCAGCAGCGTTCATGGACCTTATGAATAGAGTCTTCAAACTTTATTTAGATATGTTTGTTATCGTCTTCATTGATGACATACTAATCTATTCAAGGAATGAAGAAAATCATGCTGGTCATCTCATAATAGTTCTTCAGACTTTGAAAGATAAAGAGTTGTATGCTAAATTCTCTAAGTGTGAATTTTGGCTTGAGTCATGGCATTCTTAGGCCATATTGTGTCTGGAGAGAGGATTAAGGTTGATACTCAGAAAATTGAGGCAGTGCAGAATTGGCCTAGACCCACATCTCCAACTGATATTAGAAGTTTCTTGGGTTTGATTGGATATTATAGAAGGTTTGTAGAGGGGTTCTCGTCTATTTCGTCTCCTTTGACGAAGTTGACTCAGAAAACAGTGAAATTTCAATGGTCTGAAGCTTGTGAGAAAAGCTTTTAGGAATTGAAAAAGAGGTTAACTACTGCCCCAGTTCTGACCTTACCAGAAGGTACGCAAGGCTTCGTTGTCTATTTTGATGCATCTAGAGTTGGCTTGGGTTGTGTGTTAATGCAGAATGGTAAGATTATAGCTTATGCCTCCAGACAGTTGAAAGTTCATGAGAAGAACTACCCAACCCATGACTTAGAATTAGCTGTTGTTGTATTTGCTTTGAAAATATGGTGCCATTACCTTTATGGTGTTCATGTGGATGTGTTCACCGATCACAAGAGCCAGTATGTGTTCACTCAGAAGGAGGTCAATATCAGACAGAGGAGGTGGTTAGAATTACTCAAGGATTATGGCATGAGTATTCTTTACCACCCAGGTAAGGCTAATGTGGTTGCTGATACTTTAAGCAGGTTGTCTATGGGTAGTACTGCCCATGTAGAGGAAGAAAAGAGAGAGTTAGCAAAGGATGTGCATAAACTTGCACGCCTGGGAGTCAGACTCGTGGATTCCACAGAAGGAGGAATAGTGGTGACGAATAGGGCAGAGTCATCATTAGTGTCAGAAGTAAAAGGCAAGCAAGACCAAGACCCTATTTTGCTTGAATTGAAGGCAAATGTTCAAAAGCAAAAAGTATTAGCTTTTGAACAAGGGGGAGCTGGTGTACTGAGATATCAAGGTAGATTGTGTGTACCAATGGTGGATGGACTCCAAAAGAGAATCAAGGAGGAGGCTCATAGCTCCAAGTATTCCATTCATTCGGGTTCCAAAAAAATGTATCGTGACTTGAAAGAGGTTTATTAGTGGAATGGCATGAAGAAAGGCATTGCTGAATTTGTTGTTAAGTGTCCAAATTGCCAACAAGTGAAAGTAAAGTACCAAAGGCCCGGTGGTTTGGTTTAGAACATAGAACTTCTGGAATGGAAGTGGGAGATGATCAATATGGATTTCATCACAGGTTTACCAAGGTTTCGCAGACATCATGATTCTATTTGGGTGATTGTAGACAGAATGACAAAATCAGCCCATTTTTTGCCGGTAAAGACTATCCATTCAGCAGAGGATTATGTCAGGTTATATATTCAGGAGGTGGTAAGACTTCATGGAGTCCCAGTATCCATTATTTCATATAGAGGTGCATAATTTACTGCACAATTCTGGAAATCTTTTCAGAATGGTTTGGGTTCAAAGGTGAACTTAAGTACTGTTTATCATCCTTAGACAGATGGGCAAGCAGAGCGCACTATTCAGACATTAGAAGATATGTTGAGGGCTTGTGTGATTGATTTCAAAGGGAATTGGTATGATCACCTACCTCTCATTGAGTTTTCTTACAACAATAGTTATCACTCTAGCATCCAGTTGACTCCATATGAAGCTCTTTATAGGAGAAGATGAAGTTCTTCTAAGGATGGTTTGAAATTGGTGAAGAAGGATTAATAGGACCAGATTTAGTTCACCAAGCTATGGAGAAGGTGAAAGTGATTCAAGAGAGGTTGAAAACGGCACAGAGTCGTCAAAAATCCTATACTGATGTTAGGAGAAGGGCGTTAGAGTTCAAAGTAGATGATTGGGTATATTTGAAAGTTTCACCCATGAAGGGTGTTATGAGGTTTGGTAAGAAGGAGAAGCTTAGTTCTCGGTTTATTGGGCCTTATCGAATATCCAAAAGGATGGGCAATGTAGCTTATGAGTTGGAGGTACCACAAGAGCTAGCAGCGGTTCATCCAATGTTTCACATCTCCATGTTGAAAAAGTGCATGGGTAATCCTTCATTGATCATACCAACTGAAGACCTTGAGATCAAGGATAGCTTATCCTATAAGGAAATTCCTGTCCAGATTCGAGATCGCCAAGTTCGCAAGTTGAGAACAAAAAAGGTATCATCAGTCAAGGTCCTTTGGAGGAACCAATTTGTTGAAGAAGCAACTTGGGAAGCTGAAGAGGACATGAAGAAGAGATATCCACATCTTTTTTAATCTGAAGAAAGTGCATATCAAGGTACTAATTTTCTTCTTAGTGCTCTCTAATTTATGAATGAGCTTGCTGTTTGTTTGCATTTGCTTGTTGGGTGTTTGAGTTTGATGTTGCACCCTAAGCCTAGTAAGAGTAATCTCATTCGAGGACGAATGTTCCCAAGGGGGAGATATTGTAACATCTCACAACTAGAAAGAAGTTAAAAATCTGGAAATTGTCGTTTTTGGAAAGTATAAGGAAATCTGAAAATTTTCAAGTTAAAGTGAGTTTTTGGTCAACTTCAAACGACTATAACTCCTAGATCAGGATGATTTAGGTGTATTTCCAGATATGGTTGGAAAATTCTTGGAATGATCTTTCCAACACCTCCAAGTTTGGAAAATTTCGAGTTCGGATGAGTGAGTTATCCCTTTTGGAAGTTGGGCTGTTGAATTAAGGAAATGTCCAATCCGAAATTTTAAGGGGTATTTAGTCTTTTCATTGCCCTATTATTTTAATCCATTTTTAGGAGTTTAATATGGGTCAAATCAAATTTTAGTCAGTTTTAGAATTTTGGTTTTCACGCTAGGGCTAAGGAAAAACGAGAAGAAAAAGCAAGAACGTTCAAAATCGTCAAAGTTTGGCTTGTGGAATTCGTCAGGGGTGATCCCTACAAGGTATGCGAGATCACATAGCGTCGGGTTAGTTCACCCACGCGCTAAGCATATTTAATTCAATGATTTTTGTTCTAAAAGAGTTGGAATTTGATGTTCTTGAGTTGTGTTCTTGAATCGTTTTCATTCTTGAACTTACATGTGATTGATGGATTTTCTTGAGACGTTTTAGCAATTGTTAAGAGTTGTTTCAAGTTAGATTCTAGTGTTTAGGCGTTGGTTATCTGAATATAAGAAAATATTGAGAAACAGAATCGATTTAAAACGATTTAGGATCAGAAAATGAGTTGAAAAACTCGTCAAACGCACCTGGGGAGGGCTAGGCGAGTCACGCCCCCATAGCGCCAGGAGGCTGGGGCAGCGCGCTTGCAGTGCGCCCAAAACAAGCCCTAGTAAGTTGGGGTCTGGCGCGGCGCGCCAGGGACGCGCCCGGATCGGCGTTTTTCACCAGTTTTCGTCATTTAGCCTGTTTAAGTTATTCTAAAGGGTCCTAACACTTTTCGTTGATTCTAACTACTCTAAGTGACTTCTAAACACCTAGAAATCATCCATAAACATGAATCATAACCTTGAATCCATCAATTCAAATTCAAGGAAAGTCAAGAGCCAAGTCTAGAAAGTTTTTAGAGTCTTTTCAAGAAGTCTTTTGCAAATGCTTTTAACTTTGTTTTAAGACATAAGTTTCAAGTTAAGCAAAGAGTAAAGAGTTGAGATCAATTCTCAAAAAGCTATTGGGAACTAAGTATTCCCAAAGAGTTTATAAATGTTTTCATATTTGAGCAAGAAAAGGGAACATCGATTCCAAGAGGTTTTTAAGCTAAGTCTTCGAGTAATTATCTCAAACCAAAGAAATAAGTTGTTTTAAAACATATGAGCTAAGTATATTTTTGGGAGTAGTATTGAGCACCGATATGGGGATGCGAGTTCATATTAACTCAAGTCTCCAAAAACCATGTAGCCATCATGGGTATTAATGGATCATACATTTTAGATGATCACATAAGTTAAGCTAGTGGATCCACTAAGTTAAGCGTTCTATATGACGGCAAAGTATAGGACAGTTCTGGCAGCGTGGGCAAGACATTGTATTATCACTTAGGCTCATAGTGGTGGTTGTCGATTAGAGAATCTCCCACAGAAACAATAATATTTTACTAGATGAGTAAAGTTGAGTTTGTTACTGCATTTCCTTTAACTAACTAAGTTGCTTTTACTGTTTATAAAGCTTTTCATATATTGCATGTGTCCATTGCTTTATTTTGAGTTAAGTTATCCAGGAGTTGAGAAGAGCCAAGGTAAGCGTTTCTTTTAGAATCTTTTCAAGCCTATGTTTGTTAGCATTTCAACTCGCATACTCATATATTCAATGTACTGATGTCAGTTGGCCTGCATCTTATTATGATGCAAACGCAAGTAACCAGGATCAGCATCCAGTGCCTCGTTGATCCAGCTTGAGCATTCAGAGTCTGTTGGTGAGCCTCCTTGCATTCCGGAGGACTCTTTTATTCGCTTTCTAGTTTAGTTCATTAGGTTGTTGTGGGGATTGTCCCAACATCTATCTCAGTTGTTTATAGGCTTCTTAGACAGTCAGTTATTAGACCGTTAGTCTTCTCATTTTACCTTATGTTAAGACTTGGGTTGCCATCTTGGTCAAGTTGAATGTTTAATTCTTTTTACATTCTAAGTTATATTATTAAGCCATTTGAGTAAATTCATTTGATCATTGTAATCATGCTTAGAGTCTTCCGCTGAGTCAAGTAAGCCAGGCCAAGGGTTCGCTTGGGGACAACATTGGTTCTCGAGTGCCAGTCCTGCCCAGGGTGTAGGCTCGGGGCGTGATAGGCGAAGACACGAAGTACTATATTATTATTATTAATATTAATAATAATTATTATTATTATTAATATTGTTGTTGTTGTTATTATTATTATTATTATTATAATAATTATTATTATTGGTGGGTGTGGGGGTGGGGGGTGTTATCCTGGTTTTCAAGTTGAACAGACTAAAATCTTGTGTTTGGATAATGAAGGCTACGATCTTTGAATTGATGAAATAAATGATCA
>JAJOOH010002220.1:0-22296 GCA_029582605.1 Solanum gracilifrons | reverse complement strand
ATATATTTATTTTTTTTTTTATGTTTTTTTTTTTTTTAAGTATGAAGAGTTATAATCTATATGAAAAATGACAAAAGATGCCATGAAAATAATTTAAAGTATTTTAGATTTATGAAATTTGAAATTGAGGAAGCTTGAAAATTAATTAAATAGTGGAGGGTCAAAGTTGGGTGTCAACACTATATATAATATTGGCAAAATGGTCTGGTGGACCCTTATTCTTATATGAGTTTGTATTGTGAATTCTTCTACTTATTCGTTTGTCAATTGAATCCTTGAACTCAATAAAACACAATTTAACAAACCCTTCTGACCATTGACCATTCTTATGTGGCATTGGATGTCTGAGTTGGCAAAAGCGTGTAACTACACGCCTATTAAGGCGAGTGAGGAACATTTTTACTTAAAAAAATATTAAAAATTTTAAACTATTAATTAAAAAAATCCTTCTTCTTCACCCATTACACCTCCTTTTTAGCCATATCCATCCCTGCCCAACCCCTTTTCTTTCTTTTCCACAATCTATTTTCATCTAGATGATCTTGAGCATCTCCTTGAGTCCACTAATTCACCGATGAAGGGAGAGAGCGGCACTAGTGGTGCTCGCCGGACACCACTGATACGCAGTGGAGGGAGGGAGGGAGAGAGGTGCGGCTGGTCAGCGAAGAGGAGAACGAGGCGGGTGAGCGTGCGAGGATCCAACCATGGCGGCGAAAATGGTGATGGTGTGCGGTGGAGATGAAGGCGAAAATGGTGATGGTGTTCGGCTAGATCTGGTGCGGTGGCTTAGGTTGTTGGTTTTGTGGAGGTTGGAGGAGGAAAGGAAAATGGTGATAATGTGCGACGGAGATGAAAGCAGAAAAAATATGCGTGGTTTCGCCGGCAAAAATGGCGACGGCTTGGGCATGAAATAGTGGGAATTGGAGAAAATGTAATGGTTTTACTTTAAAAAATATAATTAAATTTTTATTATTTTACCTTTAATTAAACAATTTTGATAAATAAATTAAAAAAAATTATGACATGACATTAATATATCTGA
Source organism: Solanum gracilifrons (assembly GCA_029582605.1). Classification (NCBI taxonomy): domain Eukaryota; kingdom Viridiplantae; phylum Streptophyta; class Magnoliopsida; order Solanales; family Solanaceae; genus Solanum; species Solanum gracilifrons. The sequence goes on along the minus strand of JAJOOH010002220.1, from coordinate 21,254 downwards.
TGTGGATATGACATGTCATTTATGTAAAGGAAAGTGAGCTACACACATGGTTGGAAGGGTTTAAAAGGCTCATTTTTATTGAGTTTAAAAGTTCAATTGACAAATGATTAAGTAGAAGAGTTTACAATACAAACACATACAAGTATAAGGGTCCACCACACCCTTTTGCCTATAATATTAGAACAAAAAATTACTTAAATACCTTGTGTGACTATTATTCTATATAAATAAAAATATAATAAGATAAAAGAGCAAAATAAATTAAGGAGTTGATCGAATAGATCTCGAAAAATACCCATGATAATTTTTTTTGCGTCAAACGGATATTCGAGGCAAAAGTTACAATCGTTTATAGTTTCACCAAATTAGAAATTGAAACTTGAAAATGTAGTTGTAAATTGGTGAAATTTCAAACGGTCATAACTTTGGTCTCTGATGTCTTTTTCAGACGATTTTTTTTTTGAATTTGGGTATTTTTTCAAGATCTATGAGACTAGATGGTTTAATCGAGCCGATTTTTTGAAAAACGTCTTTTAACCCATTCAATTTTGAATTTCCCCCAATTTTGAAGAAAATTGTAATTCTTTATTGCTAAGAATCTGATAAAAGAAAATTGATTTTTGAGTTCGAAATACTTTGATAATGCATATGTGAATGTCAATTTTAATGCTAGATACTCAATTTTCTGATAAATAACATTTATCCCAAAAAATTTCAATTTCCCCCAATTTTGCAGAAGGATTTTTGTTCCTTAAATAGGTATGTGAAAAAGTTTTGATTAAACAAAATGGATTTGGAGTTAGAAATACCATTTTAATACATAAATGAAGTCCATTTTAATACCAGGCATCGGCCGAGGCCTGCGCCCATCCGCCAGGCGACATAGGCTCGACACTATTGGTCTTCAATGAGGAATTCCTAGTACACACCGCCCATCACTCCAATCGATTGAATGATCCGGTGAAATGTTCGGATCACGGCGATTTGGGCGGTTCGCTACCTGCGATGTCGCGAGAAGTCCATTGAACCTTATCATTTAGAGGAAGGAGAAGTCGTAATAAGGCTTTTGTAGGTGAACCTGCGGAAATATCATTGTCAAAACATACAAAGAAGAACGACCCGCAAAAACATTTTAAACACTTGGGGGAGATGCACACTCGTCGTGCAGCTCCCTCCTGTCCTCGGCGTGCGCGCCCGTACGCTTGTCTGGCGACCAACGAACCCCGGCGTGGAAAGCGCCAAGGAATACTAAAATTGACAGCCCTCCCCTTGCGCCTCGTTCGCGGAGTGTGCGGGGGGACGTGTGCTGCTATTTAAACACAGACGACTCTCGACAATGAATATCTCGGCTCTCGCATCGATGAAGAACGTAGAAAAATACAATACTTGGTGTGAATTGCATAATTTTGTGAACCATCGAGTATTTGATCTCAAGTTGCACCCGAAGCCATTAGGTCGAGGGGATGTCTGCCTAGGCGTCTCACATTGCGTCACCCCACGCACACCGCAAGGTGTCGCGCAGGGCGGAAGGTGTCTCCTGTGCACCCTAAGCGCATGGCTGGCCTAAATGCAAGTCCACATCGATTGACGTCGCGACAGGTGGTGGTTAAAACTCAACTGTCTCTTGTTGTCGCAACTACAGCCCGTTGTGCGTCCGGACTCCCAGACTCTAACTGCGCCGACTATGAATGGCACTCCGACCGCGACCCCAGGCATGCGAGATTACCCGTTGATTTTAAACATATCAATAAGAGGAGGAAAAGAAAACTTATAAGGATTTCCTTAGTAACGACGAGTGAACATGGAACAACCCAACCTTATAATCGGGCAGCTCCGTCGTCCAAATTATAGTATGGAGAAGCGCCCTCAGCGGCAGACCGGGCCCAAGTTCCCCTGGAAGGGAGCACTAAAGAGGGTGAGAGCGTCGTTGTGTCTGGACCCTGTCGCACCACGAGGTGCTGTCTACGAGTCGAGTTGTTTGGGAATGCAACCCAAATCGAGCGATGAATTCTATCCAACGCTAAATACGGGAGAGAGACCGATAGAGAACAATCTAAGGTCTTAACGATCATCTATGAAAAGTTTTGGCAAAACTTATGTCGGAATTCCAGATCACCAAAAAGTCCATGGACTATAACACGCGAAATCAGCAAAAAGCGGGGTTTACCTGCTCTGGGGCATATTTGACCTACAAAATAGGATATTTTGGCCGTGAAGGCTAACTGGCTCAATAGATAAGGTCTTAACGGACGTCCACGAAAATTTTTGGCAAAAATGATGTCGGAATTCCAGATCACCAAAAAGTCCATGGGCTATAACACACGAAAATTGGCAAAATGGGGGGTTTACATGCTCTGAGGCACATTTGACCTTCAAAATGGGATGTTTTGGCCGTCAGGGCTAACTGGATCTATAACTAAGGTCTTAACGGACGTCCACGAAAAATTATGGCAGAAAATATATCGGAATTCCAGATCACCAAAATGTCCATGGACTAAGCACATGAAAATCGGAAAAATGGGGGGTTTACCTGCTCTGGGGTACATTTGACCTTCAAAATGGGACGTTTTGGCCGTGAGGGCTAACTGACTCCATAGCTAAGGCCTTCACGGACGTCCACGAAAACTTTTGGCAAAAATGAAATCGGAATTCTAGATCACCAAAAAGTCCATGGACTATAGCACACGAAAATCGGCAAAATAAGGGGTTTACCTGCTCTGGGAACATTTGACCTTCAAAATGGGACGTTTTGGTCGTGAGGGCTAATTGGCTCCATAGCTAAGGTCTTAACGGACGTCCAAGAAAAAAACTTTTGCAAAAATTATGTCGGAATTCCATATCACCAAAAAGTCCATGGACTATAGCATACGAAAATCGGCAAAAAGGGGGGTTTACCTGGTCTGGGGAACATTTGACCTACAAAATAGGCTGTTTTGGCCGTGAGGGCTAACTGACTCCATAGCTAAGGTCTTAACGGACGTCCACGAAAAATTTTGCTAAAAATGATGTCGAAATTCTAGATTAATAAAAAGTTCTTGGGCTATAACACACGAAAATCGGCAAAATAGGGGGTTTACCTGCTCTGAGGCACATTTGACCTTCAGAATGAGACGTTTTGGCCGTGAGGGCTAACTGGCTCCATAACTAAGGTTTTAACGGACGTCCACGAAAAATTATGGCAACAATTATATCGAAATTCTAGATCATCAAAAAGTCCTTGGACTATAGCACACGAAAATCGGCAAAATAAGGGGTTTACCTGCACTGGGGCACATTTGACCTTCAAAATGGGACGTTTTGGCTGTGAGGGCTAACTGACTCCATAGCTAAGGTCTTAACGGACGTCCACGAAAATTTTTTGCAAAAATTATGTCGGAATTCCATATCACCAAAAAGTCCATGGACTATAGCATACGAAAATCGGCAAAAAGGGGGATTTACCCGCTCTGGGGCACATTTGACCTAAAAAATATGATGTTTTGGCCGTGAGGGCTAACTGGCTCCATAGCTAAGGTCTTAACGGACGTCCACGAAAAATTTTGGTGAAAATGATGTCGAAATTCCAGAATACCAAAAAGTCCTTGGGCTATAACACACGAAACTCGGCAAAATGGGGGGTTTACCTGCTCTGAGGCACATTTGACCTTCAAAATGGGACGTTTTGGCCGTGAGGGATAACTGGCTCCATAACTAAGGTTTTAACGGACGTCCACAAAAAATTATGGCAACAATTATGTCAAAATTCCAGATCACCAAAAAGTTCTTGGACTATAGCGCACGAAAATCGGCAAAATAAGGGGTTTACCTGCTCTGGGGCACATTTGACCTTCAAAATGGGACGTTTAGGCCGTGAGGGCTAACTGGCTCCATAGCAAAGGTCTTAACGGACGTCCACGAAAATTGTTTGCAAAAATTATGTCGGAATTCCATATCACCAAAAAGTCCGTGGACTATATCATACGAAAATCGGCAAAAAGGGGGGTTTACCTGCTCTGGGGCACATTTGACCTACAAAATAGGATGTTTTGTCCGTGAGGGCTAACTAGCTCCATAGCTAAGGTCTTAACGGACGTCCAAGAAAAAATTTGGAAAAAATGATGTCGGAATTCCAGATCACCAATAAGTCTATGGGTATAGCACACGAAAATCGGCAAAATGGGGGGTTTACCTGCTCTGGGGCACATTTGACCTTAAAAATGAGACGTTTTGGCCATGAGGGCTAATTGGCTCCAAAGCTAAGGTCTTAACAGACGTCTACGAAAACTCTTGGAAAAAATGAGGTGGGAATTCTAGATCACCAAATAGTCCATGGACTATAGCACACGAAAATTAGCAAAATGTGGGGTTTACCTGCTCTTGGGCTCATTTGACCTTCGTAACGGGACGTTTTGGCCGTGAGGGCTAACTGGCTCCATAGCTAAGGTCTTAACGGACGTCCACGATAATTTTTGGCAAAAATTATTTCGGATTTCCAGATCACCAATAAGTCCGTGGACTATTGTACACGAAAATCGGCAAAATAGGGGTTTACCTGCTCCGGGGGTCGTTTGACATTGAAAATGGGTCATTTTTGACGTGAGGGTTTACTGGCTTTATAACTAGGGTATTAACGGACGTCCACGAAAAGTTTTGGCCAAAATTATGTTGGAATTTTAGATCACAAAAAATTCCATGGAGTATAGCACACGAAAATTGGCAAAATGGGGGTTTACCTGATCTGGGGTTCGTTTGACCTTGAAAATGGGTCGTTTTGGCTCTGAGGGTTAACTGGCTCCATTGCTAAGGTCTAAACGGATGTCCACGAAAATTTTTGGCAAAAATAAGATCGGAATTCCAGATCACCGAAAATTCCATAGACTATAATACACAAAAATCGGCAAAATAGGGTGTTTCTCTGATCCGGGGGTCGTTTGACCTTGAAAATGGGACGTTCTGGCCGTGAGGGTTAACTCGCTCTATATCTAAGGTCTTAACGGACGTCCACAAAAACTTTAGGAAAAAATGAGGTCGGAAATCTAGATCACCAAAAAGTCCATCAATTATAGCACACGAAAATCGGCAAAATGGGGGGGTTTACCTGCTCTGGGTACATTTGACCTTGAAAATGGGACGTTTTGGCCGTGAGGGTTAACTGGCTCCATAGCTAGGGTCTTAACGGACTTCCACAAAATTTTTTGGCATTAATTATGTCAGAATTCCAGATCACCAAAATGTTCATTAACTATAGCACACAAAAATCGCCAAAATGAGGGGTTTACCTGCTTTGGCGCTCATTTGACCTTCAAAATGGGACGTTTTATCAATGAGGGCTAACTAGCTGTATAGCTAAGGTCTTAACGGACGTTCACAAAAAATTTTGGCAAAAATGAGATTGAAATTCCAGATCACCAAAAATTCCATGGACTATAGCACATGAAAATCGAAAAAATGAGGGGTTTATCTGATCCGAGGGTCGTTTGACCTTGAAAATTGGACATTTTGGCCGTGAGGGTTAACTAGCTCCATAGCTAAAGTTATGTTGGAATTCCAGAGCACCAAAAAGTCCATAGACTATAGCGCACAAAAATTGGCAAAATGGGGGGTTTACCTGCTCTGTGGCACATTTGACCTTCAAAATGGGACGTTTTTGCCGTGAGGGATAACTGGGTCCATACCTAAGGGCTTAACGGACATCCACGAAAAAGTTTGACAAAAATTATGTCGGAATTCCATATCACCAAAAAGTCCATGGACTATAGCACACGAAAATCGGCAAAATGGGGGTTTAACTGCTCTAGGGCACATTTGACCTTCAATATGGGACGTTTTCGCCATGAGGGCTAATTGGATCCATAGCAAAGGTCTTAACAGATGTCCACGAAAAATTTTGGTAAAAATTATGTCAGATTTACAGATCACCAAAAAGTCCATGCACTATAGCACACGAAAATCAACAAAAATGGAGGGTTTACCTGCTCCGGGGGTCGTTTGACTTTGCAAATGAGACTTTTGGCCATGAGGGTTAACTGGTTCCATAGCTAAGGTCTAAACGGACATCCACGAAAAAATTTGGCAAAAATGAGATCGGAATTCCACATCATCAAAATTTCCATGGATTATAGCACACAAAAATTGGAAAAATAAGGTGTTTACCTGCTCTGGACACATTTGACCTTCAAAATGGGATGTTTTTGCCGTGAGGGCTAACTGGCTCCATAACTAAGGTCTTAATGGACGTCCACGAAAAATTTTGGCAAAAAGAAGGTCGGAAATCTAGATTACCAAAAAGTAATGGACTATAGCACAGGAAAATCAGCAAAATGAAGGGTTTGCCTGCTCTGGGTACATTTGACTTTCAAAATGGGACGTATTGGCCGTGAGGGCTAACTGGCTCCATAGCTAAGCTATTAACGGACGTTCACGAAAAATTTTGGCAAAAAATATGTCGTAATTCCAGATCACCAAAAAGTCCATGGGCTATAGCACACGAAAATAGGCAAAATGAGGGGTTTACCTGCTCAGCGGCACATTTGGCCTTCAAAATAGGACGTTTTGTCCGTGAGGGCTAACTGGCTCCATAGATAAGGTCTTAACGATCGTCCATGAAAATTTTTGGCAAAACTTATGTCGGAATTCCAGATCACCAAAAAGTCAATGGACTATAGCACACGAAAACCAGAAAATAAGGGGGGCTTACCTGCTCTGGGGCATATTTGAACTACAAAATAGGATGTTTTGGCCGTGAGGGCTAACTGGCTCAATAGCTAAGGTCTTAACGGACGTCCACGAAAATTTTTGGCAAAAATGATGTCGGAAATCCAGATCACCAAAAAGTCCATGGGCTATAACACACGAAAATCTGCAAAATGGGGGGTTTACATGCTCTGAGGCACATTTGACCTTCAAAATGGGATGTTTTGGCTGTTAAGGCTAACTGGCTCTATAATTAAGGTCTTAACGGACGTCCACGAAAAATTATGGCAGAAAATATGTCAGAATTCCAGATCACCAAAAAGTCCATGGACTATAGGACATGAAAATCGGCAAAATGGGGGGTTTACCTGCTCTGGGGAACATTTGACCTTCAAAATGGGACGTTTTGGCCGTGAGGGCTAACTGACTCCATATCTAAGGCCTTCACGGACGTCCACGAAAACTTTTGGCAAAAATGAGGTCGAAATTCTAGATCACCAAAAAGTCCATGGACTATAGCACACGAAAATCGGCAAAATGACGGTTTACCTGCTCTGGGCACATTTGACCTTCAAAATGGGACGTTTTGGCTGTGAGGGCTAACTAGCTCCATAGCTAAGATCCTAACGGACGTCCACGTAAAATTTTGATAAAAATTATGTCGAAACCCAGATCACCAAAAAGTCCATGGACTATAGCACACGAAAATCGGCAAAATGGGGGGTTTACCTTCTCGGGAGCACATTTGACCTTCAAAATGGGACTTTTTTGCCATGAGGGCTAATTGGCTCTATAGCTAAGGTCTTAAAGGACGTTCACGAAAACTTTTGGCAAAAATAAGGTCGGAATTCTAGATCACCAAATAGTCCATGGACTATAGCACACGAAAATCGGCAAAATGAGGGGTTTACCTGCTCTGGGGCACATTTGACCTTCAAAATGGGACGTTTTGGCCGTGAGGGCTAACTGGCTCTATATCTAATGTTTTAATGGACGTCTACGAAAAATTTTGGCTAAAATTATGTCGGAATTTCATATCACCAAAAAGTCCATGGAATATAGCATACAAAAATCAGCAAAAAGGGGGTTTACCTGCTCTGGTGCACATTTGACCTACAAAATAGGATGTTTTGGCCGTGAAGGCTAACTGGCTCCATAGCTAAGGTCTTAACAGACGTCCACAAAAAAAATTGGTAAAAATTGCGTCAGAATTACAGATCACCAAAAAGTCCATGCACTATAGCACACGAAAATGGGTAAAATGAAAGGTTTACCTACTCCGGGGGTCGTTTGACCTTGCAAATGGGACTTTTGGCCATGAGGGTTAACTGGTTCCATAGCTAAGGTCTAAACAGACATCCACGAAATGTTTTGCCAAAAATGATGTCAGAATTCCAGATTACCAAAAAGTCCATGGGCTATAACATTCGAAAATCGGCAAAATGGGGGGTTGACCTGCTCTGGGGCACATTTGACCTTTTAAATGGGACGTTTTTGCCGTGAGGGCTAACTGGGTCCATACCTAAGGGTTTAACGGACAACCACGAAAAAGTTCGACAAAAATTATGTCGGAATTCCATATCACCAAAAAGTCCATGGACTATATCACACGAAAATCGGAAAAATGGGGGTTTAACTGCTCTAGGGCACATTTGACCTTCAAAATGGGACGTTTTCGCCATGAGGGCTAACTGGATCCATAGCTAAGGTCTTAACAAACGTCCACGAAAGTTTTTGGTAAAAATTATGTCAGAATTACAGATCACCAAAAAGTCCATGCACTATAGCACACGAAAATTGGCAAAATGGAGGGTTTACCTGCTCCGGGGGTCGTTTGACTATGCAAATGGGACTTTTGGCCATGAGTGTTAATTGGTTCCATAGCTAAGATTTTAACGGACATCCACGAAAAAAGTTGGCAAAAATTAGATCGGAATTCCACATCACCAAAAATTCCATGGACTATAGCACACAAAAATTGGCAAAATAGGGTGTTTACCTGCTCTGGGAACATTTGACCGTCAAAATGAGATGTTTTGGCCGTGAGGGCTAACTGGCTCCATAACTAAGGTCTTAACTTACGTCCACGTAAACTTTTGGCAAAAAAGAAGGTCGGAAATCTAGATTACCAAAAAATCCATGGACTATATCACACGAAAATCAGCAAAATGAGGGGTTTGCCTGCTCTGGGTACATTTTTCTTTCAAAATGGGACGTTTTGGCCGTGAGGGCTAACTGGATCCATAGCTAAGCTATTAACGGACGTTCACGAAAAATGTTGGAAAAAAATATGTCGTAATTCCAGATCACCAAAAAGTCCATGGACTATAGCACACGAAAATAGGCAAAATGAGGGGTTTACCTGCTCTGCGGAACATTTGGCCTTCAAAATAGGATGTTTAGTCCGTGAGGGCTAACTGGCTCCATAGCTAAGGTCTTAACGATCGTCCATAAAATTTTTTGGCAAAACTTATGTCGGTATTCCAGATCACCAAAAAGTCCATGGACTATAGCACACGAAAATCGGCAAAAAGGGGGATTTACTTGCTCTGGGGCATATTTGAACTACAAAATAGGATATTTTGGCCGTGAGGGCTAACTGGCTCAATGGTTAAGGTCTTAATGGACGTCCACGAAAATTTTTGGCAAAAATGATGTCGGAATTCCAAATCACCAAAAAGTCCATGGGCTATAACACACGAAAATCTGCAAAATGGGGGGTTAACATGCTCTGAGGAACATTTGACCTTCAAAATGGGATGTTTTGGTTGTCAGGGCTAACTGGCTCTATAACTAAGGTCTTAACGGACGTCCAAGAAAAATTATGGCAGAAAATATGTCGGAATTCCAGATCACCAAAAAGTCAATGGACTATAGCACATGAAAATCGGCAAAATGGGGGGTTTACCTGCTCTGGGGTACATTTGACCTTCAAAATGGGACGTTTTGGCCGTGAGGGCTAATTAGCTCCATAGCTAAGGCCTTAACGGACGTCCACAAAACCTTTTGGCAAAAATGATGTCGGAATTCTAGATTACCAAAAAGTCCATGGACTATAGCACACGAAAATTAGTAAAATGAGGGGTTTACCTGCTCTAGGGCACATTTGACCTTCAAAATGGGACGTTTTGGCTGTGAGGGCTAACTAGCTCCATAGCTAAGGTTCTAACGGACGTCCACTTAAAATTTTGGCAAAAATTATGTCCGAATCCAGATAACCAAAAAGTCCATGGACTATAGCACACGAAAATCGGCAAAATGAGGGGTTTACCTTCTCTGGGGCACATTTGACCTTCAAAATGAGACGTTTTGGCCATGAGGGCTAACTGGCTCCATAGCTTAGGTCTTAACGGACATTCACGAAAACTTTTGGCAAAAATGAGGTCGGAATTCTAGATCACCAAATAGTCCATGGACTATAGCACACGAAAATCGGCAAAATGAGGGGTTTACCTGCTCTGGGGCACATTTGACCTTCAAAATGGGACGTTTTGGCCGTGAGGGCTAACTGGCTCCATAGTCAAGGTCTTAACGGACGTCCACGAAAAATTTTGGCTAAAATTATGTCGGAATTCCATATCACCAAAAAGTCCATGGACTATAGCATACGAAAATCGGCAAAAAAGGGGTTTACTTGCTCTGGTGCACATTTGACCTACAAGATAGGATGTTTTGGCCGTGAAGGCTAACTGCCTCCATAGCTAAGGTCTTAACAGACGTCCATGAAAAAATTTGGTAAAAATTGTGTCAGAATTACAGATCACCAAAAAGTCCACGCACTATAGCGCACGAAAATCGGCAAAATGGAGGGTTTACCTGTTCCTTGGGTCGTTTGACCGTGCAAATGGGACTTTTGGCCATGAGGGTTAACTAGTTCCATAGCTAAGGTCTAAACGGACATCCATGAAATATTTTGGCAAAAATAATGTCGGAATTCCAGATTACCAAAAAGTCCATGGGCTATAACACACGAAAATCGGCAAAATGGAGGGTTTACTTGCTCTGGGCACAATTGACCTTCAAAATGGCACGTTCTGTCCGTGAGGGCTAACTGGCTCCACAGATAAGGTCTTAAAGGACGTCCACGACAACTCTTTGCAAAAATGAGGTCGGAATTCTAGATCACCAAAATATCCAAAGACTATAGCACAGATACTCGGCAAAATGGAGGGTTTACATTATCCGTGGAACATTTGACCTTTAAATTGGGATGTTTTGGCTGTGAGATCTAAGCGTCTCCATATCTAAGGTCAGAACGGACGTCCACGAAAATTTTTGGCAAAAATTATGTCGAAATTCCAGATAACCAAAAAGACCATGAACTATAGCACACCAAAATCGGCAAAATGGGGGTTTTCCTGCTCTGGGTCACATTTGACCTTCAAAATAGGACGGTTTGGCCGTGAAGGCTAACTGGCTCCATAGTTAAGGTCTTAACGGACGTCCACGAAATATTTTGGCAAAAATTATGTCGGAATTTCCGATCACCAAAAAGTCCATGGACTATAGCACACGAAAATCGGCAAAATGGGGGGTTTACCTGCTCTTGGGCACATTTGACCTTCAAAATGGGACGTTTTGGCCATGAGGCTAACTAGCTCCATATCTAAGGTCTTAACAAATGTCCACAAAAATTTTTGGGAAAAATTATGTCGTATATCCAGATCACCAAAAAGTCCATGGACTATAGCACACGAAAATCAGAAAAATGAGGGGTTTACCTGCTCCAGTTGTCGTTTGACATTTAAAATGGGTCGTTTTTTTCATGAGTGTTAACTTGCTCTGTAGCTAAGGTCTTAACGTACATCCACGAAAATTTTTGGCTAAAATTATGTCGAAATTCTACATCACCAAAAAGTCCATGGACTATAGCACACGAAAATCGGCTAAATGAGGGGTTTACCTGCTCTGAGGCTAATAAGACTTTCAAATGGGACATTTTGGCCGTGAGGGCTAACTGGTTCCATAGCGAAGGTCTCAATGGACGTCCACGAAAAATTTGGGCAAAAATTATGTCGGAATTTCATAGCACCAAAAAGCCCATTGACTATAGCAAACGAAAATCGACAAAATGAGGGGTTTCCTTGCTCTAGGGCACATTTGATGTTCAAAATAGGACGTTTAGTCTGTTAGGGCTAACTGGCTCCATAACTAAGGTATTAACGGACGTGTACAATTTTTTTCCGCCAAAATGAGGTCGAAATTCTAGATTACCAAAAGGTTCATAGACTATTGTACACGAAAATTGGCAAAATGGAGAGTTTACCTGCTCTGGGCACATTTGACCTTCAAAATGGGACGTTTTGTTCGTGACAGCTAACTCGCTCCATAGCTAAGGTGTTAAAGGTCGTCCACGACAAATCTTTTCAAAAATGAGGCTGGAAATTCTAGATCACCAAAAGGTCCATGGACTATAGCACACTATAAGCGGCAAAATGGGGGTTTTAGCTTATCCGGGGAACATTTGACCTACAAATTGGGATGTTTTGGCTGTGAGGGCTAACTAGCTCCATATCTAAGGTCTTAACGGACGTCCACGAAAAATTTTGGCAAAAATTATGTCGGAATCAATATCACCAAAAAGTCCATGGACTATAGCACACGAAAATCGGCAAAATGGGTGTTTTTCTGCTCTGGGGTACATTTGACCTTCAAAATGGGACGGTTTGGCTGTGAGGGCTAATTGGCTCCATAGCTAATGTCATAACATACGTCCACAAAATATTTTGGCAAAAATTATGTCGGAATTTCAGATCGCCAAAAAGTCCATGGACTATAGCATACGAAAATCGGCAAAATTGGGGGTTTACCAGCTCTGGGGCATATTTGACCTTCAAAATGGGACGTTTTGGGTACGAGTGTTAACTGGCTCCTGAACTAAGGTATTAACGAACGTCCACAAAAATTTTGGCAAAAATTATGTCAGAATTCCAGATCAGCTAAAAGTCCATGGACTATAGCACACGAAAATCGGTAAAATGGGGGCTATACCTGCTCTATTGGTCGTTTGACATTGAAAATGAGTAATTTTTTCCGTGAGGGTTAACTTGATCCATAGCTAAGGTTTTTACGGACGTCCACGAAAAATGTTGGCAAAAATTATGTCGTAATTCCAGATCACAAAAAAATCCATCGACAGCACAAAAAAATCGGCAAAATGGGGGTTTACCTGCTCTGGTGGTCGTTTGACATTGAAAATGGGTCATTTTTTCCGTGAGGGTTAACTGGCTCCATAGATCATGCCTTAACGGACATCGACGAAAAATGTTGGCACAAATTATGTCGAAATTCCAGATCACCCAAAAGTCCATGAACTACAGCACATTAAAATCGCCAAAATGAGGGGTTTAACTTCTCTGGGTCTCATATGACCTTCAAAATGGGTCGTTTTGGCCGTGAGGGCTAACTGGCTCGATAGGTAAGGTCTTAACGGACGTCTACGAAACATTTGGGCAAAAATTATGTCGGAATTCCAGATCACCAAAAAGTCCATGGACTATAGCACAAAAAAATCGGCAAAATGAAGGGTTTACCTGCTCTGTGGAACATTTGACTATCAAAATTGGACGTTTTGGCCGTGAGGGCTAATTGGCTCCATATCTAAGGTGTTAAAGGACGTCCACGACAACTTTTTTGCAAAAGTGAGATTGGAATTCTAGATCACCAAAAAGTCTATAAACTATACCGCTCAAAAATTTGCATAATGGGGGTTTTCCTGCTCTGGGGCACAATTGACATTCAAAATGGGACGGTTTGGCTGTGAGGGTTAACTGGCTCCCTAACTAAGGTATTAAAGGACGTGCATAAATTTTTTTTGTAAAAATGAGGTCGGAATTTTAGATCACTAAAATGTCCATGGACTATTGCACATGATAATCGGCAAAATTTGGGGTTTACCTTATCCGGGGAACATTTGACATTCAAATTGGGATGTTTTGGATGTGAGGGTTAACTGGATCCATATCTAAGGTCTTAACGGACGTCAAAGAAAAATTTGGGCAAAAATTATGTTGGAATTCCAGATCTCCAAAAAGTCCATGGACTATAGCACACGAAAATCGGCAAAATAGAGGGTTTACCTGCTCTGAGGCACATTTCACCTTCAAAATGGGACGTTTTGGCCGTGAGGGCTAATTGGCTCCATATCTAAGGTGTTAAACGACGTCCACAACAACTTTTTGCAAAAATGATGTCGGAATTCTAGGTCACCAAAAAGTCTATGGACTATAGCACACGAAAATCGGCAAAATTGGGGTTTTCCTGCTCTTGGTCATATTTGACCTTCAAAATGGGATGGTTTGGCCGTGAGGCTAACTGGTTCCATAGCTAAGGTGTTAACGGACTTCCACGAAAAATTTTGGTAAAAATTATGACGGGATTCCAAATCACCAAAAGGTCCATGGAATATAGGATACGAAAATAGGCAAAATGGTGGTTTTCCTGCTCTGGGGCACATTTGACTTTCAAAATGAGACGGTTTGGCCGTGAGGGCTAACTGGCTCCATAGCTAAGGTCTTAACGGACGGCCACGAAATATTTTGGCAAAAAGAATGTTAGAATTCCAAATCACCAAAAAGTCCATGGACTATAGCATACGAAAATTGGCAAAATGGGGGGTTTACCTGCTCTGAGCACATTTGACCTTCAAAATAGGATGTTTTGGCCATGAGGTGTAACTGGATCCCATAACTACGGTCTGAACGAACGTGCACGAAAATATTTTGCAAAAATTATGTCGTAATTCCAGATCACCAAAAAGTCCATGGATTATAGCAAACTAAAATCGGCAAAATGGGGGGTTTGCCTGCTCCGTTAGTCGTTTGACATTGAAAATGGGTCGTTTTTTCTGTGAGGGTTAACTGGCTCCATAGCTAAGTACTTAACGGACGTCTACGAAAATTTTGGGAAAAATTATGTCGAAATTCCAGAACACCAAAAAGTTCATGGACTCTAGCACACGAAAATCAGCAAAATGAGGGGTTTACCTGCTCTGGGATCATATGACCTTTAATGAAGACGTTGTGGCCATGAGGTCTAACTCGCTCCATAGCTAAGGTCTTAACGGACGTCCACAAAAAAATTTTGTGAAAATTATATCAAAATTCCAGATCACCAAAAAGTCCATGCACTATAACACACGAAAATCGGCAAAATGGAGGGTTTTTCCTTCTCTGAGGCACATTTGACCTTCAAAATTGGACGGTTTGGCCATGAGGGCTAAGTGGCTCCATTGCAAAGGTCTTAACGGACGTCCACGAAATATTTTGGCAAAAATTATGTCGGAATTTCAGATCACCAAAAAGTCCATGGACTATAGCACACGAATATCGGCAAAATGGGGCGTTTACCTGCTCTCGGGTACATTTGACCTTGAAATTGGGATGTTTTGGGTATGAGGGCTAACTGGCTCCATAGCTAAAGTCTTAACGAATGTCCATGAAAAATTTTGGAAAAAATTATGTCGTAATTCCAGATCACCAAAAAGTCCATGGACTATCGCACACGAAAATCGGCAAAATGGGAGGTAAACCTGCTTCGGTAGTCGTTTGACTTTGAAAATGGGTCGTTTCTTTCGTAAGGGTTAACTATCTCTATCGCTAAGATCTTAACGGACGTCCCTGAAAAATTTTGGCAAAAATTGTGTTTGATTCCTGATTACCAAAAAGACCATGGACTATAGCACACGAAAATCGGCCAAATGTGGGGTTTACCTGCTCTGGGGATCATAAGACCTTCAAATGGGACGTTTTGGCCGTGAGGCTAATTGTATCCATATCTAATGTTTTAACGGACGTCCACGAAAAATTTGGGGAAAAATTATGTCAGATTTCCAGACTACCAAAAAGCCCATAGACTATAGCACACGAAAATCGGCAAAATGAGGGGTTTATTTTCTCTGGGGCACATTTGACCTTCAAAATGGGATGTTTTGTCCGTGAGGGCTAACTGCCTACATAGGTAAGGTCTAAATGGACGTGCACAATTTTTTTTTGCAAGAATGAGGTCGGAATTCTAGTTCACTAAAAGGTCCTTGGACTATAACACTCGATAATCGGCAAAATGGGGAGTTTACCTTATCCGGGGAACATTTGACCTTCAAATTGGGATGTTTTGGCCGTGAGGGCTAACTGGCTCCATATATAAGTTATTAACGAACGTCCACGAAAAATTTCTTCAGAATTATGTCGGAATTCCAGATCACCAAAAAGTCCATTGACTATAGCACACGAAAATCGGCAAAATGGGGGTTTTCCTGCTCTGGGGCACATCTGACCTTCAAAATGGAACGTTTTGTCCGTGAGGGCTAACTGGCTCCATAACTAAGGTTCTAAACGACGTCCACGACAACTCTTTGGAAAAATGAGGTTGGAATTCTAGATCACTAAAAGGTCCATGGACTATTGCATACGATAATCGGCAAAATGGTGGGTTTAACTTATTCGGGGGACATTTGACCATCAAATTGTGATGTTTTGGCTATGAGGGCTAACTGGCTCCATAGCTAAGGTCTTAACGGACGTCCACAAAAAATTTTGGCTAAAATTATATCGGAATTCCGGATCACCAAAAAGTCCATGGACTATAGCACAAGAAAATCGGCAAAATGGGGGATTTACCTGCTTTAAGGTACATTAGACCTTCGAAATGGGATGTTTTGGCCGTGAGGGCTAACAGGCTCCATAGCTATGGTCTTAATTAACGTCCACAAAAACTTTTGGCAAAAATGAGGTCGGAATTCTAGATCACCAAATAGTCCATGGACTATAACACACGAAAATCAGCAAAATGAGTGGTTTACCTGCTCTGGGGCATAGTTGACCTTCAAAATGGGACGTTTTGGCCGTGAGGGCTAACTAGCTCATTAGCTAAGGTCTTGAACATACGTACACGAAAATTTGTTGCAAAAATTATATCGGAATTCCATATCACCAAAAACTCCACGGACTCTAGCATTCGAAAATCGGCAAAAAAAGAGGTTTACCTGCTTTGGGGCACATTTGATTTACAAAATAGGATGTTTAGACCGTGAGGGCTAACTGGTTCCATAGCTAAGGTCTTAACGGACGTCCACGAAAATTTTTGGCAAAAATGATGTCGGAATTCAAGATTACCAAAAAGTTATTGGGTTATAACACACGAAAATCGATAAAATGGGGGGTTTACCTGCTTTGAGGCACATTTGACCTTTAAAATAGGACGTGTTGACCGTGAGGGCTATCTGACTCAATAACTAAGGTTTTAACGGACGTCCACGAAAAATTATGGCAACAATTATGTCGAAATTCCAGATCACCAAAAAGTCCATGGACAATATCACACAAAAATAGGCAAAAACGGGGATTTACTTGCTCTGGGGTACATTTGCCCTTCAAAATGGGACGTTTTATCCTTGAGGGCTAATTGGCTCCACAACTAAGGTCTTAACTGACGTCCACGAAAACATTTGGCAAAAATGAGGTCGGAATTCTAGATCACCAAATAGTCCATGGACTATTGCACACGAAAATCGGTAAAATGAGGGGTTTACCTGCTCTGGGGAACATTTGACCTTCAAAATGAGACGTTTCTCCGTGAGGGCTAACTGGCTCCGTAGCTAAGGTCTTAACGGACGTCCACAAAACTTTTTTGCAAAAATTATGTCAGAATTCCATATCACCAAAAAGGCCATGGACTATATCATACGAAAAATGGCAAAATGGGGGGTATACCTGCTATGAGGCACATTTGACCTTTAAAATGGGACGTTTTGACCGTGTGGGCTATCTGGCTCAATAACAAAGGTTTTAACGGACGTCCACGAAAAATTATGGCAACAATTATGTCAGAATTGCAGATCACCAAAATGTCCATGGACTATAGCACACGAAAATAGGCAAAATCGGGATTTACTTCCTCTGGGGTACATTTGACCTTCAAAATGGGACGTTTTGGCCATGAGGGCTAATTGGCTCCACAAATAAGGTCTTAACTGACGTCCACGAAAACTTTTGGCAAAAATGAGGTCGGAATTCGAGATCACTAAATAGTCCATGGACTATATCACACGAAAATCAGCAAAATGAGGGGTTTACTTGCTCTGGGGAACATTTGACCTTCAAAATGAGTCGTTTTACCGTGAGGGCTAATTGGCTCCATAGCTAAGGTCTTAACGGACGTCCACAAAATTTTTTTGCAAAAATTATGTCAGAATTCCATATCACCAAAAAGGCCATGGACTATAGCATACGAAAAACGGTAAAAAAGGGGGGTTTACCTGCTTTGAGGCACATTTGACCTACAAAATATGATGTTTTGGCCGTGAGAGCTAACTGACTCCATAGCTAAGGTCTTAACGGACGTTCACAAAATTTTTTGGCAAAATTGATGTCGGTATTCCAGATTACCAAAATGTCCTTGGGCTAAAACACATGAAAATCGGCAAAATGGGGGTTTACCTGCCCTGAGGCACATTTGACCTTCAAAATGGGATGTTTTGGTCGTAAGGGCAAACTGGATCAATAACTATGGTCTTAACGGACGTCCACGAAAAATTATGGCAAAAATTATGTCGGAATTCTAGATCACCAAAAAGTCCTTGGACTATAGCACACGAAAATCGGCAAAATAAGGGGTTTACCCGCACTGGGGCACATTTGACCTTCAAAATGAGACGTTTTGGATGTGAGGGCTAACTGGCTCCATAGCTAATGTTTTAACGGCTGTCCACGAGAAGTTTTGGAAAAAATGGGGTCGGAATTCTAGATTACCAAAAAGTCCATGTACTATATCACACGAAAATTGGTAAAATGAGGGGGTTTACCTGCTCTGGGTCACATTTGACCTTCAAATTGGGACGTTTTGGCCGTGAGGGCTAACTGGCTCCATAGCTAAGGTCTTAACGGATGTCCACGAAAACTTTTAGCAAAAATTAGGTCGGAATTCTAGATCACCAAAAAGTCAATAGACTATAGCACACGAAAGTCAGCAAAATGAGGGGTTTACCTGCTCTGGGGAACATTTAACCTTCAAAATGGGACGTTTTCAGCGTGACGGCTATATGGCTCCATAGCTAAGGCCTTAATGGACGTCCACGAAATTTTTTTGTCAAAAATTAGGTAGGAATTCTAGATCACCAAAAAATCCATGGACTATATAGCATACGAAAATCGGTAAAATGAGGGGTTTAACTGCTCTAGGGCACATTTGATTTTCGAAATTGGACGTTTTGGCTGTAAGAGCTAACTGGATCCATATATAAGGTCTTAACGGACATCTACGAAAACTTTTGGCAATAATTATGTCCGAATTCCGGATCACCAAAAAGTCCATGGACTATAGCACACGAAAATTGGAAAAATTGGGGTTTATATGCTCTGGGGCACATTTGACCTACTAAATAGGATGTTTTGGCCGTGAGCATTGACTGGCTCCATAGATAGGGCATTAACGGACGTCCACGAAAAATTATGTAAAAAAATGAGGTCAAAATTCTAGATAACTATATAGTCCGTTGACTATAGCATACGAAAATTGGTAAAATGTGGGGTTTACCTGATTCGGGGGATATTTGATGTTTTAAATTGAACGTTTTGGCCGTGAGGGCTAACTGGATGCATAGATAAGCTTTTAACGGACGTCCACAAAAACTTTTGTCAAAAATTATGTCGAAATTCAAAATAACCAAAAAAACCATGAACTATAGCACACGAAAATTGGCAAAATGGGGGGTTTACCTGCTCTAGGTAACATTTGACCTTCAAAATATGATGATTTGGCCGTAAGGGTTAACTGGCTCAATAGCTAAGGTCTTAACGGATGTCCACGAAAACTTTTGGCAAAAATTAGGTCGGAATTCTAGATCACCCAATAGTCCATGGACTATAGCACACGAAAATTGGTAAAATGAGGGGTTTATTTGCTCTGGTGCACATTTGACCTTCAAAATGAGACGTTTTTGCCTTGAGGGCTAACTGGCTCCATAGCTAAGTTCTTAACGGACGTCCACGAAAAATTTTGGTAAAAATTATGTTGGAATTCCAGATCACCAAATATTCCATGGACTATAGAACATGAAATTCGGCAAAAAGGGGGGTGTACCTACTCTGGGGCACATTTGACCTACAAAATAGGATGGTTTGGACGTGAGGGCTAACTGGCTCCATAGCTAAGGTTTTAACAGATGTCCACGAAATATGCTGGAAAAAATGATGTCAGAATTATATATCACCAAAAAGTTCATGGCTATAGCACACGAAAATCGGCAAAATGAGGGGTTTACCTACTCTGGGGGTACATTTGACCTTAAATATTTGACGTTTTGGCCGTGAGGGCTAACTGGCTCCATATCTAAGGTCTTAACGGACGTCCACGAAAACTTTACGCAAAAAAGAGGTCAGAATTCTAGATCACCAAAAAGTACATGGACTATAGCACACGAAAATTGGCAAAATGTGGGGTTTACCTGCTCTTGGGCTCATTTGACATTCGAAATGGGACGTTTTGGCCGTGATGGCTAATTGGCTCCATAACTAAGGTCTTAACGGAAGTCCACGAAAAATTTTGGAAAAAATTATGTCGAAATTCCAGATCACCAAAATGTCTATGGACTATAGCACACGAAAATCAGCAAAATGGGGGGTTTGCTTTCTCTAGGGCACATTTGACCTTCAAAATGGGACGTTTTGGCCGTGAGGGGTAACTGGCTCCATAGCTACGGTCTTAACGAATGTCCACAAAAACTTTTGGCAAAAATGAGGTCGGAATTCTAGATCACCAAAAAGTCAATGGACTATAGAACACGAATATCAGCAAAATGAGTGGTTTACCTGCTCTGGGGGACATTTGACTTTCAAAATGGGAAGTTTTGGCTGTGAGGGCTATAGGGCTCCATAGCAAAGGCCTTAACGGACGTCCACGAAAACTTTTGGCAAAAATAAGGTTGGAATTCTAGATTACCAAAATGTCCATAGACTATAGCACACGAAAATCGTCAAAATGAGGGTTTTACCTAGTATAAGGCACATTTGACCTTAAAAATGGGACATTTTGGCCATGAGGGATAACTGGCTCAATAGCTAAGTTCTTAACGGACGTCCACGAAAATTTTTGGCATGATGTCGGAATTCCAGTTCACAAAGAAGTCCATGGGCTATAACACACGAAAATCGGCAAAATGGGGGTTTACTTGCTCTGAGGCACATTTGACCTTCAAAATGGGACGTTTTGGCCGTGAGGGATAACTGGCTCCATAACTAATGTCTTAACAGACGTCCACTAAATATTATGGTAAAAATTATGTTGGAATTCTAGATCACAAAAAAGTCCATGGACTATAGCACATGAAAATCGGCAATATGGGGGGTTTACCTGCTCTGGGGTACATTTGACCTTCAAAATGGGACGTTTTGGCCGTGATGGCTAATTGGCTCCATAACTAAGGTCTTAACGGAAGTCCACGAAAAATTTTGGAAAAAATTATGTCGAAATTCCAGATCACCAAAATGTCTATGGACTATAGCACACGAAAATCAGCAAAATGGGGGGTTTGCTTTCTCTAGGGCACATTTGACCTTCAAAATGGGACGTTTTGGCCGTGAGGGGTA
>JAJOOH010002219.1:0-26037 GCA_029582605.1 Solanum gracilifrons | reverse complement strand
TAGTTGTAAATACCGACCTCCGGAGGTCGGAAATTACCGACCTCCATTTGAGGTCGGAAATTTTTAGGTCGGTATTCACTGTTTTTTTAGTAGTGAATCCCATAGTTTTAATATGAAATTACAATCTATCCCTAATAAGTTTCTAAGAGAAAATGATCAAAATAGTCTTTAATGTATGGACTTAGATTGATTTGGTCCCTCATATATGTAACTTATGGAAAAGGTCCTTTATGTATGTTAAAAACTTATCAATTTAGTCTTTCACCCAAAAACCCTAACGACACAAAAAAATTCTGTCAAATTAAGCAGAGATGAGCAACTCACGTGACATTGAAAAGACGATTGATCTACTTTAGAAATTGAAAAGATGATTCATCGATCAAAGGAGAAGAATCGCCAAAAACAATCGAAAGACTCCATCACCAAAGCTTAGAAAATGGGAAACGCTGAGAAATTGATGAATCAGATCATGGAGCTCAAGTTCACATCGAAAAGCCTCCAATGCCAAGCCCGAAAATGTGAGAAGGACGAAAAGTCTAAGAAGCTCAAGGTGAAGAAGGCCATCGAGAAAGGTAACATGGACAGCACTAGAATTTACGCCAAGAACGTCATCTGCAAGCGCAACGAACAAATGTCACTATCAACACAGGGAATCTATAGAAAATGTCGGAGACGATGGATTCATTCGAGCGTCAGTTTGTGAATATGGAGGTTCAAGCTGAATTCATGGAGAGTTCTATGGCTGGAAGTACTTCCTTATCGACTCCAGAGGATCAGGTCGGCAGCCTGATGCAACAGGTGGCTGATGACTATGGACTCGAGGTGTATGTGGGGCTTCCACAAGCAGCCAGCCATGCTATATCTTCTAAGCATGAGGAGAAGGTCAGTGAGGATGATCTATCCAGGCGTCTTGCTGAGCTCAAGGCCTGTGGATAATTGAGAAAACAGAGGTTTTGTTTAAGATTTTTGTATGTCACGTGAGTTGCACATCTCTGTTTAATTTGACAGAATTTTTTTGTGTCGTTAGGGTTTTAGGGTGAAAGACTAAATTGATAAGTTTTTAATATAGATAAAGGACTTTTTCCATAAGTTACATATATGGGGGACCAAATCAATCTAAGTTTATACATTAAGGACTATTTTGATCATTTTCTCAAGTTTCTAATTACATTGATCCCTTAAAAATTAAAAAAAATCGGATGCAATAATTGAAGCTCGGATACATTAATATGTAGCTCGGATACATTAAATATTGGTTCGGATACATTAAATACTGGCTCGGATACATAAAAGAAATAAGGAATTTTGGAGATTTTTAAAAGTAATAGGGGATAATGGAAATAAGTGAAACAAAATGTGTGTATTTCTGTAATTTGTCCTTGTTTTTATTCAAATGGACTGGACTGGACCGGACCGGATCTACGAGTAAACAAATGGGTAAGGCCCATTAACCATTTTGTTTAATAGGCCGGATTACAGTTGTCATATTAGCCCACTTAATAGTTTGGAAAACCACACAAAATACCCCCTAACATAAATTAAATTAATTATGTCATATTGCCCTCTTCCTAAATAATTAATTTGTTACCCCTTTGCCCAAATATGTTTACCCGAGATGTCTTGCTACTCATTTATTCTTCGGAGTCAACTATCGCTGTTATCTCTCTAGCTAGATTTCCCTAATATTTTATTGAGTTGAGCGTACATGAATGTAGAAAATCTTGATGATACCATAGTAGTATATGTATATATATTATTATTGTATCATTAATAAATGAGTAGTATTGTGACTGAAGGAAGAAAATATTTGTGTTACCACACAACAGTATACTCACATACTGTGATGATATCATACATGATCTGAGAAGTGTTACTAATTATATGAAATAATTCTTAATGATATCATGTCAGTATATGATGGTATCATAGAGGTGTTGTTGAAGGATTGAAGTACATATCATTGATACCATGATAGTATCTATGGTGATATCATTACGGACTGTAGCAAATCCCAATGATATCATGTTAGTATATAGATATATTATGATGGTATTACGGAGGTCTCATTAAAGTATTGAAGCATACATCAATAATATCATAAAGTGTATACATATACTATGATAGCATCATTACAAATTGAAGCAAATGAAAAAATATCAGAAATGAAAAACGGAAAGAAATTTTTTTTAAAATAAAATATAGAATGACCAAAACATGAAATAAAATTGTGATGAAAAAATTAAAAATATTATGATTTGAGGAAAAAATGAATGAAAAAGAAGAAGAATATTAAAGAACAAATAAATAATCAGAAAAAAGGAGAAAATAAAAGGAAAGGAACATAAAATAAACAAATTAAAAAATAAAGAAACATATGATAAAAAAAATATAAAAAATAAAATAAAAGGAACCAATAAAGGATAAAAAAAGGGAAAAAAGAAAAATAAAAGCAGAAAAAAAAAAAAGAAATAGAGAAAATAATGAATAAAGAAACAATGAGGAAAAAAATAAAAATAAAAGTATATAAAATAAAAATTGAGTATGAATTAGATTATGGCGTAAAAAGAAAATAAAGAATAAAATAATTTGAAAAAAAAGAAAAAAAAAGCATAAAAATAAAAAAGAAATTAGATAAAAGAAGTAGAGAGAAAAAAATGAATCAAGAATAAATGAGAAAAAAGAAAATAAAAGGATAAAGAAAGTAAATAAAATAAATATTGAGTATAAATCAGATTATGGAGTTAAAAAAATATAAAATAAAATAATTTGAAAAAATTTAAATGAACAAAGAAATATAAAAAGAAGAAAGAAAAAGTAGAGAAATAAAAAGCAAAAGAATTAAAAGGGGGGCTAAATAACTAAAGCTACAAGGAAGGGAGATTTTTTTGTAGTTAATTAGGGGCATAAATGTAAAGGGTACATCATATATGTCTATAATTAGTTTACTTTTATGAGACATATGCTTAGTTTTCCCTAATAGTTTCCTTTCTCGCTATTGGATCATTTCCAAAATTCGGATGTAAATACAGAGAAAATTGTAATTGTGTTTTCACTAAAAAGAATTACATGAGAAATTATATACTCCACTTCCAGTCTCATTTTATAATGTAGTATTTAACTGAGTATGAAATTTATAACAATAATATACACAATGAAATTTTACTAAGTGAGGGATTGATTTCCTCTTTTAGTCTCATTTTATAATATAGTATTTAAGCGGGTATGAAATTTACAACAATAACATACACAATGAAATTCTACTAAGTGAACAATTGTTTTTCTCTTTTAGTCTCATTTTATTATATAGTATTTAACTGGATATGAAATTTACAACAATAACATACACAATGAAATTCTATCAAGTAAGGAACTTAGTACATAATTTAAAAATGAAATAAGGACTTTTTATGAACATGTCATGATATTTTTATAGCTACAAGATCAGGTCTATAGAAGAAGAAGATGCAGCGTGACCATTTTTTATTTTTATTTTGGAAAATGTAGGGCGAATGGCCATTTTAGGTAATTTAAATAAATTTAGCTAAAAAATACAAGTAAATCTTATGGATTGACATCTTACCTAATTTGTCAAAAAAAATATTTTTCATGAAACAAATAAAATATGAAGAGAATAGGAAAAGTCCAAATTCTCGCTCGTCCATCAGGGTCTAGCACTCACAATTTTATTTGTATGATTGAAATTCAAACTCGTAATACTATCAATCATCTGAATTTTGACTTCTTAATTACCTCTTAGACGGTCCTTTGGAGTTTGGAACATGTAATATAGATGGGAGACGTGCCAAATTTAAAAAAGAATACTCACTTTTGAAACGATCTACAAACTTTAGTATAATGGAAAGAGAATTATCTTATTGAATATTTAACTGGATATTTTGTGAATTGTACTTCATTAACGTGGGATGTTTTGTAAACTAGATTGTCTCTTTAATATTATGCATCAATATACTTAGGGGTCGTTTGGTTTGAATACAAGTTATGCTAGTATTAGTTATACTAGGATAAGTTAGGCTGAATTAGTTATGCTGGAATAAGTTATCCTAGGATAAGTTAGGCTGTGATAAGTTATGCTGAGATTAGTTTTTATTGCTTGTTTGATTTGTCATATTCAAACTAATATTCATTGTATAATTTTTAAGAATAAGTTGTTTGTTTACAAAAATACCCTCACCTTATTTAGGTTTTTTTTTATATTTTCTTTGCAAGCTTTAGTTATTCATTCTTAAAAATAAATCTTCCATCTTACTTAGCTTAAATATTTTTGTGTGTGCATTTCCATGATTGTGCCCTGTGTTTTAAAAATTAAATTTTCATCTTATTAACTTAAAAATAAAACGTTCATCTTATTTAGCTTAAAAATAAAAAGTTCATCTTATTTAGCTTAAAATAAAACGTTCATCTTATTTAGCTTAAAAATAAAATTTTCAACTTATTTAGCTTAAAAATAAAATTTTCATCTTATTTAGTTAAAAATAAAACTTCTATCTTATTTAGCTTAAAAATAAAACTTTCATTTTAAGTTTATTAAAGTAAAATAAAATTTATTATTAAAGTTATCTACATTTTAATTATAGATAAAATATAATTTTTAAGTGAGTAATAAACTATTTAATAAAAAATATGTAATTTAGTAGTGGAGCAAACATTTTAAGAGAAATCAAAACATAAATAAACATAAGAATTAGGCAAATAAATTCAACTTATAATATATTCATAAATAAAGATTGTATTTATAAAATGTTAATTTTCAATAGAAAATATATTATCATAAAAACAACGAATAATTAAGGTTGCTAATGTTATTATAAATGTTGTTAAAAATTATGTTAATATGTATGAATGTAAAAGTGAGGTATAAAAGAGAGTTTAAGGCGAGGTATTTTTGTTAACTTACACACCTTATCCCAGGCCCATGATAAGTTAATCCTGGGATTACTATACCACCCCCAGTGAAGGATAACTTATCCCAGGACTAATTGTTAATCCTGGGACAAGTTATCCCTACCTTTACAATCAAACAAAGAATTAAAGATCACTCAAAAATTATCCCAAAATTAATTCCTCTTATCCATCACACCAAACGACCCTTTATTGATTAACTGAACTTAGAAGCATTAAGTCTTGATAATCCAAATGTTGCCTATGACAGTGAGTATGCACTTATGTAGTCATCATAGAAATATACCTTTTCATTGGATTGTACATTTCGAAGCTGACCTATATTGGAATCTTTTAATTGCTAATTAAAACAAAGATTTTCTTGTTTATTCTTGTCACTCTATTATTCATCATTGTTACTAATTACTAGGAACATTTAACATTTGCAATTTGATTGATTTAAGGGAAGGAGGGATGTTTTATAAGGACAAACAATTGCTTGTAAAATTTTGGTAATTAGACTGTAATTTAATCTGTATTTATATTGTCTTCTGGTCTTCTCTTTCCTAGCCCCATTTCTTGTGTTATGGACTACCGGTCTATTCATGTTAAATATTATTACATCATGGCATATCGAATACAATAACAATATATTCAATCAAGTCCCGCTAAATGGGATCTAGAGAAAATAAAATATACACAAATCTTACTAGCTAGTACCTCATGAAGGTAAATATGTTGTTTTTGAAAGACTTGTGGAAGATAGATTAATATTCAATAAAAATGCTTGCTTAATATTTCCTTCGTCCAACAATAGTTGTTCACTATACTATTTTGGGATGTCCAACAATATTTGTCCACTTTATGAAATCAAAGGATAATTTTACACTTAGTTTCTAATTTACTCTTATCATTAATATAGTAAGTTTTCTATTGCATTTTTCAAGACATTGTATTTATTATATTCAAAGAGTGATATAGTAAACTTACCCTTCTATTTATAATTTTTTAAGAAGTATGCAAGGTCAATAGTGGATAAATATTATTAAACAGTATAATATTTAAACAATAACACCTAATTTTAAATAATATATTTAAAGAAGAATTAAAGTCTTTTGAGTATTTTATAGTAGAATTCCTTTAAAACTTTATTTAAGGCCAATTATTAAAACAAACCCTTAGACTTACCTCTCTCCTGATTTTGGCACTTTAACTCAAATTAGTTTCGGCTAGTATAGACCCTTTGACCCACATAAAAAATATATATCAATTTGGGTCGTTCTAGTAAACAAAATAAAGTGTGTAGACTTCAGTCACATTAATTTGGCTAAAATATTCAATAAACGAAGAGAAAATTATATAGTATAGCAAATAAGTGTTATATATTTACTGTATAACTATACTTGTATCAATCGTATATTTGTTCTCCCTCTTTCCTATTCCTCAATAGCCCTTTTCTTGTATTATGCTTTTTATTGTTTGCATCAACCGTATATTTTCTCCTTTTTCGCCCTTCTCTTCTTCTTCTACTACACATATATGTATTTGATAAAAGTATATCTTTTCTTTATTTTTTTTCTCTAAGAAATCTAAGTGGACAGCTTTGAGTCGATACGTGTGTATATCTATGTATCTGTGTATTTATGACATACTCCCTCCATCCCATTTTATATGTCTCTTTTTTACTTTGCACTTGCATTAAGAAATGATGTAACTTTACTCTTCTACCCTTATTTAATGCTTTCTTAAGTCAACTTTATTAATAAATGACAAGATTAATTAACTACTCTATCAAGGGTATAATAGGCAAAATATGGTAATTTATGCATAAATTTTATAAAATGACAAGTATTGTGGTCCAACTATTTATAGAAAGGGATGATATATAAAATGGAATGGAGGGAGTATGAGTGGATAACTTTGAGGAGATACGTATGTGTATCTTATATGTGTATTGATGTGTTTGTGTGTGTGTATATATATATATATATATAGACACACTTGTGTATCTATGACAGACGAGGACAACTTTGAGGACATACATGTGTATCTATGTATATATATATATGATAAAACAACACTATATATTAATCTAAATAGTAGAAATATATTGATTTAACCTTAAGTTATCAATTTATATAGTATGGTTAGAATTTGAGAGTTAATAAAAAAAATTATCAATTTTTTTTATATGTCTTCTAAATATTTTAATTGTTAATTATTGTGATTTATGATATTTTTTATTTAGTTTTAAATATAAAAAAATATATTAAAAAAACATAAAGCTTTTATGTCGGAATTGCTTTCAAAAACTTTTAGTGCTACGTAAATTAGAAAAGAGAAAGTATCCTATATTATTTGAAAATGAAGTACAACAAATAACTTCAAAATTTAAAAGATGTAAAAAATTTGGTGGGTGGTCTAAATTCTATTAGTGTCATATAAATTGAAACAAGGAAAGAAACATATATTATTTAAAAAATACATAAAAATTCTATAAATCACAGCAATTAACAACGAAAAATATTTAAAAATTTAGATGATTGTTCAAATTTTATCTATATCACATAAATTGAGGAAAAAATATGTTGTGCTTATGCTAGCCGAATTTCTATATCTAATTCTAACTAGAAAATGACCTTAAGTTAAACTGTCAAAATTAAAAATCTCTTATGTATTTGGCCTTATTAAAATGAAAATTGTATATACATACTAATTACTTAGTAAAGAGAAGCTAATTAAGAGGACGGCTCAACGTAATTGAAGACTTAAAATAAAATTTTAGTTGGAGGATTAAAATCTAACCAAATTTTATATATTTTTAATTTGAAATCTAATTTTCTAACTTTTAGATGCAAAAGTATTG
Organism: Solanum gracilifrons; assembly: GCA_029582605.1. Taxonomy (NCBI): domain Eukaryota; kingdom Viridiplantae; phylum Streptophyta; class Magnoliopsida; order Solanales; family Solanaceae; genus Solanum; species Solanum gracilifrons. The sequence continues at coordinate 18,272 of JAJOOH010002219.1, read as the reverse complement.
CCTAATAGTTTTTATAATCGATTTCTTCAAATACTTGTTTCCAATTAATAGTTGTAAGTAAGATTTTATCAACTTGTTGACAAACATTCTTTCAATGAGGCAATTATTATAAGAATTGTTAACATAATTCTATAAGTAATAAATTGACAAAATTTGGATAAAAAATAATAAAGTTAGAATCATGAAATCTGATTTAAGAAGTTGATAATTTAGTATAACCTATTTTAATATGTTCGTTGCATTCAAGGCGGCTCGATGCTTTAAGAAATAAGGCATATGCCTTAGGCTTCCAATTTTTAGGGCCTCAAAATTTTACTAAGAATAAATTGTATGTTAAATTTTTAATTAAAAATTAATTATTTATGATAAAAAGTATATTTTAAAAATATATTATTTTATTTTATTTTCTCTTTAACCCCATTCAATATCAGAATAAATGAAGTAAATATTGTTTTGCCTCACTATATTCTCTCCACTAACACTTACATTATTTTATTCTTTTTAGCTCATTTGTACTCTTCTTCTCTTCTTTTCAAATTTTTAATACGTTAGAGTATTAATCTGTCAAAAATATATATCAATAGTTGAAAAGATTAAAATAAAGTGAATTTCAAATGCTTTTCTTATTTCTTCTGAATTCTAGCATTACAAGAAGCATATTAAAGTGGCGACTAATTAAGTTGTCAACTTCTTGAATCGGATTCTATAATTTTAACTCTTATTTTTATTTTGAAATTTATCACTGTATTACTTATAGAATTATGTTAACAAGTCATATAATGTTTGCTTCGGTGAGGGATGTCTTTCAACGTTAAAATGATAAAATTTTACCTAAAACTAATGACTGAAGAAAAAAATTTGAAGAAATTATTTATCAAAAAAAAAAAGTGACAACTTGCATCTAAAAAATATAAGAAAAATAAATTTTAAATTAATATATATAAATTTTATTTAGATTTTAAGCTTCTAATTAAAATTTCGCTTTAGGTCTTCAATTACGTTGAGCCACCCTTGACTGCAATGCTTGAAAACCTAAAAAATATTAATTACAATTCACTTTATTCAACACTTTTAGACTATTGGTTTTTAACAGAAAACTACTCTAACTTACCAAATATTTGGAAAAAAATAATAATGCACAAAAGTTAAAAAGAATAAATTAATGTGAAGGTAGACATAATGTAATAAGGCAAAAAAAATTCTTTGATTTTTTCTATTTGAGAAAAGATTTTCAAGAGAATAAAATAATATAAATTTATTAGAAATGTGTTATTTCCTCTGTTTTTAGTCTGTTTAAAAAGAATGACCCATTTTCTTTTATGACAATACTTTAACTTCAACTTTCCACGTGACATGTTTAAGGTCACAAGATTAAATGACATTTTGGTACATTTGGCATAACTTTAATTTATAACCACAAGATTAAAAAGTCTTCTTTCTTTTCTTAAACTCCGTTCCACGTCAAATTAGACCATTCTTTTTTAAACGGAGAAAGTATGTTTTTTGTTATAAATAATATTTTTTTCTAATACAAAATTAACCCATACTTCATATTTAGTAAATATTTTCTTTTTGGGAGTGGGGGTGGGAGGTTGCAAAATTGGTGGCTAAGGCACAAAACATGTTAAACCATTGCCCTCTTTTCTCTAAACACATGTTCTCTGATTTCCTAGGAATTTGAAGATTGCTCTGTCTCCTGCTTGTCTCTCCTATAATTTGTGCAATTTAAATGCTCACATATTCAATCACTTAAATAAAAATCGTCATAATATATTTAAAGCATTTATAGTATGTGTATAATCTTGTATATTATTGATAAGGATATTTTCTTTTAATAAATCTCTTAAGTTCAATCAATTCTATTTCATTTGTTAAAAGATATTTGTCTAATCAAAACAAAAAGTTCTTCAAGACACTAAAAATATATATTTGGTTAAGGAACAAATTTTCAATAAATAACAAGCACTAGATTAAAACAAATGAAGTAAACATAAAACCATTTCGTAAAATATGCATTGTTAATCTTATATGGCCGACCAAGTTATCCTAATGGTCTTGAATAATGCTAACCTTAATATTGTTGAAGAGAATTTCAAGGCTTAGATTCCAAGTGTGGTTTGGGTTTGGGGTCATGGGGCCATGTACCAAAATGGACTCATTGGGGAAATTATATTTAATGATTTTGAAAATAGATAATCTTAAAGTTTTGGTCCCTTCTTAAGAGTGTCTATCAGTATAGATTGATTTTTTATTTTTTATTTATAACTCAAAAGCCTTGAGAATTTGCTGATTTTAAATTCATTAAAAATTAGTGTTTTGCTCATAAAATGAGTGAGGTCTAAAAGTTTACGATCACTCACCTGTGAGTCTATTCATGTAAGTTTTAACTGAAATTGAATACCTCCAACACTAATATAATATTAATAAATGTGAGGAATCACTAGAATTTTAATACTTTCTCTCTTTCTATTTATGTGATGTAATTTAATAGTTTAATTAGATAGTGAAATTGAAAAAGAAAGATTTTTTTTAAAAAAAATATTGTGGTGGTATGAAACAAGTCATTGACAATTATATTCCTACGAATCATCTTGTTAAAGATAAAATAAGAAATTGCAAATTTAATTGTTTCTGAATATAAAAATGTATCATTTCTTTGGAACAACTTTAAAATGAAAATGCTTCACGTAAATTAGATTGCAGAGGGCAGAGTTATTAAATATTGAACTCATAATATTAAGGGTTTAAGGTGTTCAATGATAAAAATATTACTCTCTCCATTCCAATTTATATGAGTCAATTTGACTTGACACTTAGTTTAAGAAAAAAGAAAGAATCTTAAAACTTGTAGTCTAAATAATTTATTGATATTTGTATAACTATAAATCATTTCATTAAGGGTAAAATAAGCATTTTAAAGTTAAATTGTTACCAAATATAGAAATGTGTCATTTTTTTTAGACTGACTAAAGAGGAAAACAAGTCATATAAGTTGGGATATAGGGAATAAAAAATAATTTGTCAAGTTTAAATTCTTGACAAATTAATATTTTTCAAGGGACATACAAAGTTCAAAGTGAACAAGTAAAAATGAACATAGAAAGTATTTATATATGTATAAAAAAAAATTAATATTTATAAATAATTTATCAATAATTTTAAACATTAAACCATGTACTTAAAATCCTAGTTTGGCATTTATAGTTAGAAAATGTTGCATATTTGAGAGTTTGAAAGTTTGGACCACACCCCTTGTTCTTCCTCTATAAGAAGACCTCCTCCTTGCATTTCAAATCCAAGCTCTATGGTTCAATTTTTCGTAATAGAGTAAACCAATATTTACAATTTGCAAGCAAAATTACCAACCAAAATGAGGAGGAGAAATGCTGCTACATATGAGAATTCGAAAAAGAGTATATCAAGTGGAAAACTTGGAAGGTTTCTCAAGGAACAGAGAGGAAGGCTTTACATAATGAGGAGATATATAATCATTCTAATTTGTTGGCACGACTAGCAACTTAGAAATTGTGTATTCTGAGTTTAAATTGTAGTAGGTTTTAATATATATTCATTTTTTTTTTTTTTGCTTTACATGATTGGTATTGGAAATTTACTGGTCCAACTAATCTAAATTCACGCCGTATAGGTTTCACTATATTTCATGATTCTAGTCAGAGGCGTATCCAGGATTTTGAGATGATGGGTGCACTATTACAAAAAGGTGGATCTAAGATATAAATTTGATCGATTCAACATTTAGGTTCTTATCACTTAAAATAATTAAAATTTTAAAATTATAGGTCCAAAGTTATTTTTACCTATCCAAACCACTTAGAGAGACATTACCCAATTTTAAAAAGGAAAATAAAACAAGATAACTAAAAGATTCAAATTTCTAACCTCACTTAGAGAGGTGCACCCAACATAATCGCACGGTATAATACTTCAAGTGTGGGTTCACATATCTATATTTAAATATTTTAAAAAAATATAACACTACTATATATGATTTCAGGAGGGGAGCATGGGTTCACGTGAACCCGGTGACCCCCTCCCGGATACACCTCTGATTCTAGTAAGGTACAAACTTGAGTCCTCTTATTTTTAGCCTTATTTATACTCACTAATTTGTAATGGCAAGCATTGTCAGAGGCATACTCACGGAAGGGTGATCAGTTGAACAACATTAACCAAAAGATGTATATTGTTGATTAAACTGCATATATAGGTCTTTTTTTACATGTAAAAGTCAAATCACTCAATAACAACATTATTTATTCCGATATTTTTTCTTTATTATTGTTGTAGAGAAATGTTATTTCAAAAAACATATAATAAAACGTAACATGAAAGATCAATTTCACATAAAACATGTTTATTATAGTAAAATGCCATTATAACGAATACATGTTATACATAATTCTAGCGGTATATAAAATTTTGAACACCCTTGATGAGGTTTCAAGCGCTTCTCCACTATTGGCAAGTTAATAAACTGGATTTCATTCTTTAACTTTGACAATATCGCACCATGCCATATTTCTTCCCTTCCATTTGTATATGCTGACCAGGGCATTGTAAGCTCTTTCACCCCTAATTCTTCTGGCAAGCTAGATACTCTTGGGCATGATAGTAACACACTTGGCATGAATGGCGCACATATATACTAATTTTATCTCTATTTTTTAAACAATTACATATTACATATATTACCACTTTATTTTATACCATATATTATTGAAGATACAATCAATACTTATATCCTTTAAAACTAGGATTAATTAATTATCTTTACATTTAAACTCCAAAATTAGTGTTTTAATTTAAAACAAATATCTTTCTCTGAGAGAGTATGAGTTAGGATAAAACTCAAACTCTAACTTTTCCTCTTCCTTTTCCCTTGAAGAGTCAAAACTCTCAGCCTTTGATTTTCTCACTCTCAAACCAATTTCCCACGAATCCACCATTTTTTCTCGCAAGGGAAGACGCCAGTCGCGTGCAGAGACAATGGGTATCGCTGTAAGCAGAGATTTCAAGCCCAATAAATTTATCAAATTTGACATTGACGATAGTATCAGTTTCATACCTTGTATACTATAGATCAACCAAGAAACTTCGTGTCGCTTCTCTTGTCCGATCTAGGCACATTGAGCAACACCGATGAATCAAAAGGTGAAGCAAACACCACTGCGGTGAGATGCCCTGATAAGCCACGAACGTAATTGGAAAGTTTCAATAAGCAGAGATTTACGCATGTATTTGACACATTATTGATGTATCTGATACATTATGGAGATACGATTATATGTATCTAGTTTTTATCAGTGTATCTTATTAAGTGTGTATGTATCTAATCAATATATTGGCGATTTATGTTTACGCATGTATTTGACACAATTTATTTTGTCATGTATCCGAATCTTGTCATATGTACATGGTCTTATATCATGTATCGTAATATTATCATATATATTTGTTATGTTATTACAATATATCTAGCTATTTTCATATTTATCTGAGATACATGTTTTTGGATATAACCTATGAAATTGGTACTTGATACATCAAATTATACATATAAAAGATACATGAAATAATATTAGATCATATAAATAGATACATGAAATTAATATTAGATCTTATTAATAAATAAATTGAATTAATACTAGATACTTCTATGATACATATGAATGTACTTGTATGATACTCATGTATCTAAGTGTTTAGTTGGTTGGATACACTATATATTAATAATAAATACATCAAATTAATGAATTTATTATTTTAAGAGTAATAAAATGAAACTAATCAAATTACATAACCAAGATATACATGTTTTTGTCTTTTATTAATAATATAATAAAATGAAATTAATTAAACATAGATATAATCCTTGATTTTCGTCTTATATTAAGGGATTTAATTAATTGAAATTTTCAAAATTAATTGTCTATTTTGAAAATCCTCAATATAACTCCTCCAAGTAAGGAAATCCTTTACAACCAATTAATTTAAATAAATAAAATATGTATCTTAATTTTAAAATTCGGCAAATACATGTATCTCCCGAATTCAAACTCGCGTATCCTAAGCACGAAATATGGTAGAAGAAGTAATTTTTTAAAACTATCAGAAATCTTAGTAATTAGGATATAAACTAGTGGAATTTATATAGTTTGCCCAATTTAATTTGTATCTTCAAACGATCCCACAAGGTATGCCTTTGCTGCTTCTTGAAAGCCAACACAACATGTCACTTGAAATGCATATCAGTTTTGAAGTTTTGCACAAGTTCACAAACAAGCCTCTAGAATTACAATTTACTGATCAACAACTCAGTACTCTTCTGGTCTTCGGGTATAGTTCTTTTGTTTCCAAATTTATGGTTATTCGACTACTTTTAAGTATAATTCATACCTATTTATATTTTTCAAGCTTAAATGTTAATAATAGACTAAAAATTGGCTAGGGTAACCTACCGAGATTAGATATAGGTTGATCTCATGAATTGTAGATTTTTGAATCGTATTATTAGATATCAAAGCCCAAGTTCATCGATCTCGTTGATACAAGAGTTATATCTAGTAAATCGTATAGATATCAGAGCTCCAGGTTCATTCAATCATTCCTTATAATGCTTATTTGATTCGGTCAAGGTACCAAACTTCTTTATTTAGCTCTCTCACATATGATGAGAATACAATTAACTGTAGAAGAAAAGTAGGAGCCAATTCCCACTTCTAGGGTCATTATTCATGATAGAGACAGAGGAAGAGTACGTGTAGTAACACTTGCTAGGGGTTGTGCAAGAGTTGTATATATTGAGCTAGAGGGTGTTCAAGATGATGGTCCAACTGAGGCAGTTGAGTTTGGTCAAGCTTAGGCAGCACCCAAATTTGTTGCTATATTTATGCTTTAGGATACTTTGGTAAGGATGTTGTCCTAGAAGGTATGGTTCAAGTGGATATCTTTGTTTTGTCACTCCATGTGGTTTTCAAACTATATGTGGAGCTCAAAGTCCCCATCAACATGGTTCTCCAGGGGCACAATCAATTGTAGTTGTAGCTCCCCTAGTACATGGTATGGTGTTACCAAGCGATGTTCCACATCTAGTTATTGTTATGCAATCTGTATTAAAAAACAATACTAATGATAACATTAACTTTACAGAAACATAAGCAACAAAGTTTAAATCATGTAGTGAAAAATCAAATTAATAATATCAACAGAAATTAATGACTATAAAACATATCAAAATCTGTAATAATTGTATGAAACAGAAAAGAAAGAAAATCGATCCACTGAATGCATAGTGTCCCCTTAAGGAAATTATTCTTCTCTAGTATCCTAGGTTTAAAGGAATAGATCTTCCCAGGATAGAACAATTCTATTCACCAGTGTATTGATATAAAAAACAATAGTGTCAACAAGCCACTCAACGGGAGTAAAGTACACAAATAATTTAATTGTGTAGAAGAAGAAGAAGTTCAGAAATTTTGTAAGTGAGTCAAGAAGCATTGTTTCGGAAAGTTTGCAACCTTTTAGAAACTACACGGTCGTTCATGAAAGTTTGCAACCTTCCAAAACAGTCATGACTGTTCCTGAAAGTTACAACCTTTGAGAACAGTCATTTCAAATGGTGAGAAATTCAAATAAAATGAGAAAGATATTTTAAAACACAGGTCACGTCTCAGTTAATTAATTAAATATATAATTAAAATAAACTTTGTCCAAAAATTAATCTCTCGATCAATCATTTTCTAAAGACAAAGCCGAACTGAGCAATCGACGACGACGACGGTCCAAGGGGGTCCCTCTTTCTAACCTCTTTAACAACTAGTAGACGTGCTTCCTTATTTAAACACTTAAAACTTTTTTTCCACCACCGATGAGGGAGAATTGCTTTTTACTAAAGTATAAGAGAACATTTCATATTCTCTCATTTCATCTTCCCTCTATTTCTTATTAATTCTTAAGATATGCCCAATAATCCTCCACATGAGAATGACTATAACACAAAGAAATGCACGGATGAGTGTGTACTATTCAAGCAAGGATCAATTGTACCTAGATAAAGAGATTTCCCTTTGAACTTTTCGTAGTGAACACATGTTGGATATACTCGGTCAATCGGTAGATGTGATATATTTGAAACCATCAAACGTTGGTGTATACCTAGACAACTAATGAATCCACAAATTGGACTCATTTAGGGCTTTATTATAATGGAAATAGTGTCCTTGAATGCTTTTTTTATCTCAATACCTGATTAAAATGCTAAAGTTTCAGGTATTTAAAATTTTAGTGGAAGCATGGACACTTAGGCGCAAAACGGAGCAAATAGGGCTGAAAAGAACAACAAATAGAATCCTACAGATCGCCGAGTTTAACTTGGCGAGTCACCGAAACAACATGAACCGCCCTTCGTTCCAGTACGCGAAGCCTTAAAGGAAGTGGATCAAAAGGCGAGGACAAGAGCAGTCGGCGAGTCGCCAATCAGTTCCACGAAGCAGTACTATACCGCCCAATGATCCAGAATGCGAGGATGCTAAAGGCAAGACACTGAAGGCGATGAGTTGACCAAAAGGCAGATAGCCGAGTTCATCGGCGATCTCAACTAATGTCGCCGAACAATCCTCCGCAGCACAATCTGTGAAAACTACAAATACTAGTTAAAATTGTAGTCTTAAGGAGAGATTTTTGGGAGTGGAACAATTATTATTATTATTACTTTCACTTTAGAACATACTTTAGCTGATATTTTTCTCTCAAGTTTGGAGAGGATTTTGTGAAGACTTGAAGAAAGGAGTTCATCTTTCCCAAGTTTGAAAGTCGGTCTTCTCTATTCATTTTCCTTTGCTTAATTTAAGGTTTAATTTCTTATACCAGTTGATTTCATTATCATGTTAGGTATAATTTCTATTTCTTGATGTGTGGCTAAAAATCTCCATTCTTGGGGTGTGATTTAGCAAATATGGGTTGATATTCTTGTTGGGTCTTGCTTGCTGGTAGGTTAGATGTATTTTAATTGTGATTTCACCTAGTGGTTGTGGTTTAATCTAAAGGGTTTGTAGTTGCAAATACAAAGTCACCCATGTGTTTTCGGCTTGCCCGAGAGGGAGGTCGCGAAACCAAAACCACTAGACTGATGGCTAACGAGTGGGTCGACATGATGTTCAGCCCAAGAGGGTGAGCCTTAGTCCTATATCCTAACACTCAGCTCGAGAGAGTGAGTGGGGTAAGGCGTAGACTGGTCTTCATGCGGCAAATTTGTGTTTGAGAGGAACGCATTTAAAATGGGGTAAGTTGCCCGAGAGGGATCTTATTTTCATTTAAAGCTTAGCCTAGTCACTATTATTTTGCAAATGTCCTATCGAAAGCATGTACCCAACAATTTATCTCAACTTGTATTGTGGTCACATCCCAAGAACTTTTCCCCATACTTGATTTTCTTGTTTATTTTGTTGTTTTAGTACTTGTTACAAAACCCCCTTTGATATTTGACACTTTTGTGTCACCCCCTTTAATTTACAATGTTTTTTATCGCAAATTTCTTTACTTACGACTAACTTGAGTGAAATGCTAATTGGTTATTAATTCTCAAAACCGCTCCCTTGGGACACGACCTCAACCCTCGGTTGGGTTACTATATTATAAATGATCGTAGACACTCATATCGTAGGATAGTGTCGTTGGTCACGATAAGCATCAAAATGACACCGCTGTCGGGAATTGATGTTATTTGGGAATTCCTAGTTAAGTAGAATTCTTGAGTTTTCTTAGTTTAGCTTTACTAATTTTAGTTGTAGTTTTGTTTTGCTTGTCTGGAGATTAGAGCAGGGAAACAAGAATGGAGGGGTGTCACACAGATCATCCTCTCCTGAAACTATTGAACCTCAGGAATAATCTACTGACATTCAAACAAGCAAGAGAGGAAACAATTCCAGAAATGTGGTTGTGGTTCAAAGCAATATTACAAACATGCTCATCCCATGGAATGACTGATAAGACACTGTTAGATTGCTTCTATCGAGGTCTCAAACCCGAAAATAGAAACATAGTTGAGCATCTTTTTGAAGGCGGAATGCTAAACCAACCCTACGAAGTTGTCGCAACACTACTTGACAATATGGTCGAAACCGGCAAAGAAACTCAAAAGAAATATGAATGGGACAAATTGGTGGCGCAAGTAGATGCCTTATCTAAACGGGTGATTGGATTGGAAGAACAAGCCCAGGAGAGGGAGAAGGACTTCCCCCTTCGAGAGTGCAAACATGGAAAGAAGCATGGGAGTGTGCAGAAAGATGATGCTCTTTCAATCATTCAGCAAAAACTCGATAAACAAGACAAGAAGTTAAATGACATGAAAGACAACATTGAAATGCTAAATGAAACTACCACCACAAACTCCATGACAATTCAGTTGCAAGATGCTCAGATAAACCATTTGATGACAGGTCAATACCCACCATTCACCGAGGACACACCTAACTACACCATGGGTGATTCCGAGGACGAAGAGTAGTCTTTAACTTGCATCGTGCCACGACGTTAACTAAGGCACTGTTTGGGAGGCAACCTAAAACCCTTTGTTATCTTCTATTTTGCGTATTGATTAAATAATAGTGTGCTAGTTTTACATACTAAAGTGTGGAAGGCGATAAAAAGGTGCAAAAGGGCGAGCAACAATTTCGACGGCGAATCGCTGAAGAATCCGGCAATCCATTCTATTCCATTGTTTGACTCAAGATATCTTCAAAATTCGGAGTCTGTAAAACTCAGAGACAGTTGGAAATCAGTGGCGAATCACCGATCATTTCGACAACCATGATAGAATTCGCAGTTGGAACCCTTGTATAGCAGCGGTTATGTAACCTTCTACGGATAAACCCACAGCCAGCGTTCCGTCGAATAAGTTACCCAGCTTGACTAACGTCGCCAAGTGGACGGTTTTTGCAAGCCAAAGCATCAATGTCAAGACAGATGGAGCAACCTATTAACCAGGATCCCTTCTTCACCCCCCTCTCTATCTTTCTTCATCTTGCCTTTTGATTCCGAATTACCTGCATTTGAGGACAATTTTTTTTTTAATTTGTGGTGGGGTGAGGCCCACACTTTTGTGTTTTGTTTATGATTCATGTTTTGAATACAGTTGGGTTGTCTATTTATAATTGTGTTAATTACTGCTTTTCTATGGATGTTTGAGCTCGTGGCTCCGTTTACTTTTAATTACAAAATGATTTTGACCCTTCCAAAAAATTTTGAATTTTTCGCACATTTTTGCCACCCCTCGTGAGTTGAATGTGGCTGTTCTTTTGCAAAAATTTATGTCTCGGTTTCAATCAATACTGATGACTTGAATAGTGCTCTTAATTGAACAAACATGAATGCATGGCTACGACGAGACCAAATGAAGTTACATAGACAATATGTGCACTCTTTGCATCTCGTTGTGACTAGCCATTTATCGAATTAATTCTCTTGTGATGACCGTTACACACTAGCGAACGTGTCTTGTCTTGTTTGACTGAAGTATCGATGCCTTGTGTGATTAGCTTACTTTGAACCTTGCATGAATAAACCTAGAATTTGCCCTGTTAGTCTGATTGATTTAGAAAGGTGTACTCTTGAGATGATCTTAGGCAATTTTAAAGAGTGTGAGTCAATTTGACATATACCTCTTTGTGTGGCCTACCTGTGAGCATATGAAACTCTCTTGAACACCCTTTGAGCCTTACCTTTCTTTGGAAGAACCTTGATAAATCCTAAACCTTACTTTGATCCACTACCTATAATTCTCTTGATTTGTGGTTTAGTGAATAGCCAACTTAGGACAAAAAGCCTAAGTTGGGGTGTGGTGAAAAAGAAAAGGAGAAGTCAAGAAGTGATATAAGAAGTCTTCCTTAACCCATAGTGTTGTAGAACAATGGAACACTCCACAAAAAAAAAATGAAATTTGTGGAATAAAGTACAGAAGAAATTTGGGTTCCAATGCAATTCATGGAAGGTGAATAAAAAGGTGACTTAGAAGCACTAAAAAAAAGAATTGATAAAGAAGAGGAAGAGAATGCCTTGAGAATGCCACAACTCACGAAGAAAAAGTCACTAAGCCTAAATGACCATACCTTTGCACTCAGTCCCGTTACAAGCCTTAGAAAGACCTTTTTGATCTTGAGTAAGCCGGATCGAAAGTCGATTGGAAAATAAGGGCAAACTTATGGGTGAAAACATACATTGTGTTCCTCTTTTTGAGTGTGAGCATTGTATCTGATTCCTGATCTTAAATTGACTCATATATGTGTGTGAATATGGAATCATTCTTTGTGCGAGGGCATTTAGGTATTTTAGTTGAGCTTGAACTTGCACAAGTAGCAAGTATTGCGAGCATGAGAATCTTTGGTGATGGTGTATCACAATTTGAATCTTTGAGTACACAATTGATCCTTGAATAAGTAAATTGAGTCTTGTTGTGTGCATTCATGATTTAGTCTTGTGTAGCACTGTTTGAGGCACCCTTTTTGAACGGCTGAACTTGAGTTTACTTGAGGACAAGCAAAAGTTTAAGTTTGGGGTGTTGATGAGTCCACAAATTGGACTCATTTAGGGCTTTATTTTAATGGAAATAGTGTCCTTGAATGCGTGTTTTATCTCAATATCTGATTAAAATGCTGAAATTTCAGGTATTTGAAGTTTTAGTGGAAGCATGGACACTTAGGCGCAAAACAGAGCAAATAGGGCTGAAAAGAACAAGAAATGGAATCCTGTGGATCATCGAGTTTAACTTGGCGAGTCGCCGAAACAACATGAACCGCCCTTCTTTCCAGTACGCAAAGCCTTGAAGGAAGTGGATCAAAAGGCTAGGAAATGAGTAGTCGGCGAGTCGCCGATCAGTTTCGTGAAGCAGTACTATACCGCCCAATGATCCAGAATGTGAGGATGCTAAAGGCAAGACACTGAAGGCGATGAGTTGACCAAAAGGCAGATCACCGAGTTCCTCAGCGATCTGGACTAATGTCGCCGAACAATCCTCCGCAGCACAATCTGTGAAAACTACAAATACTAGTTAGAATTGTAGTCTTAAGGAGAGATTTTTAGGAGTGGAACAATTATTATTATTATTACTTTCACTTTAAAACATACTTTAGCTGATATTTTTCTCTCAAGTTTCGAGAGGATTTTGTGGAGACTTGAAGAAAGGAGTTCTTCTTCCCTAAGTTTGGAAGTGGGTCTTCTGTATTCATTTTCCTTTGCTTAATTTAAGGTTTAATTGCTTATACCCAGTTGATTTCATTATCATGTTAGGTATAATTCTTATTTCTTGATGTGTGGCTAAAAACCTTCATTCTTAGGGTGTGATTTAGCAAATTTGGGTGGTTTGATATTCTTGTTGGGTCTTGCTTGTTGATAGGTTAGATTTATTTTAATGGTGATTTCACCCAGTGGTTGTGGTTTAATATAAAGGGTTTGTAGTTGCAAATACAAAGTCACCTATGTATTTCCGGCTTGCCCGAGAGGGAGGTCGCGAAACCAAAACCACTAGACTGATGGCCTAAGGAGTGGGTCGACATGAGGTTCAGCCCGAGTCGGTGAGTCCTAGTCCTATATCCTAACACTCAGCTTGAGAGAGTGAGTGGGGTAAGGCGTAGGCTGGTATTCATGCGGTAAATAGGTGTCCGAGAGGAACGCAAACGGGGTAGGTTGCCCGAGAGGAAACTTATTTCCATTTAAAGCTTAGCCTAGTCACTATTATTTTGCAAATGTCCTATCGAAAGCATGTACCCAATAATTTATCTCAACTTGTATTGCGGTCACATCCCAAGAACCTTTCCCCATACTTGATTTTCTTGTTTATTTTGCTGTTTTAGTACTTGTTACAAAACCCCCTTTGATATTTGACACTTTTGTGTCACCCCCTTTAATTTACAATGTCTTTTATTGCAAATGTCTTTAACTACGACTAACTTGAATGAAATTCTAATTGGTTATTAATTCTCAAAACCGCTACCTTGGGACACGACCCCAACCCTCGGTTGGGTTACTATATTATCTACGATCGTAGACACTCATATCGTAGGATAGTGTAGTTGGTCACGATAAGCATCAACAACTATATATCACATAATCAACTGTTTATGATATTTACGATTGTATTCATTTCAGCCATGAACAAATCCTGGTTTCCTGAGTGTATAGAGAATATAAATTTTACACTAATTCTCATTGAAGCGACTTTCACTTCACACTCATATAGGTGATTTATAAAATATGTTATTACGTAGATACACTATTCGGTCAAATCTACCAAACTTAGCAAATCATCAAAAACTTTAAGCTTTATTTATACTTGTTCTTGAGCATTCTCTTCATCATGAAAATGTATTGAGTTTGTTGACAATGTCGAACCACCACTCATAACTTTGTTTTTTCCTTGAAGCTAACTCTTGGGATCTCTAGTCTACTAGGTAGAGTTACCACTATGATGACTTGTCCTAAGCCGTAAACTAATTCCTTCGGATGATCTTTCAACTGCCTCTCTAACTAGGCCTTTTGTTAGTGGATCTGATACATTATATCTTGACTTTACATAGTTAATTGTAGTAATTTCACTTGAGAGCAGTTATCTTACGTTATTATGTCTCCGTCGTATATGACGAGATTTTCCATTGTACATGACGTTCCTTGCCTTACGTGTTGCTACTTGACTATCACAATGTATGCATATAGATCCCACAAGTTTAGGCCAGAATAAAATGTCCTCTAAGAAATTCCTGAGCCTTTCAGCTTCTTTGTCGATCTTATCTAAGGAAATAAATTCAGATTTCATTGCAAAGCGAGCGATACATTTCTGTTTGGATGATTTTCAAGAGTCTGCTCCTCTACCAAGGGTAAACACATACTCACTTATCAATTTTACTTCATTTGAACTGGTGATCCAATTTGCATCACTATATCCTTCAATCACGTTATGATATTTATTATAATCCAAGGCATAGTATTGTGTATGTTTTAGATACCACAACACGTTTCATTTCCATATAGTGAGTTTGGTTTGGATTACTAATGAACCTACTCATTTTGCTAATAGCACATGTTATATTTGATTGCATACAATTCATAAAATAAATCAAACTTCCCAACGCTCTGGAATAGTGTAATGACCCTCCTGGTCATTTCTGTGTCTTGCATTTTATGTGTCATTTAGAGCGTTCCTGTAGTGACCCCAAGTCATTTATGACTTGTTGGGACTGACAGTTCGGTCACCTGGTCGTTCGTTTGGTCTTGGTGCGAGTTTTTGTGTTTTGGAGCTTATGAACCTTGAACATCATTTCGATCAAAAGTTCAAGAAGACGACCTCAGAAGAGAATTTTGATGGTTCCATCAGCTCCGGAGTGGCCAAATTAGGCTAGTAGCATAGTTGGAACGAGTATCGAGGCCTTCGATGCGAGTTTGGACCATTAGGCGTTCTAGCCTTTGAAATTTGGCCTAAGGTTGACTTTGGTCAACATTCTTGGAAAATGTACTTAGATGAAAATTTCGTCAGTGCGGTTAGCTTCGGAATGTTGAATTTGGTCTAGAACGACCTTTCGTTCGACTCCCGAGGCTCCAGACTCATTTCAAGCCCCTTAGTGAATTTTGGTTAAAATTACATTTGGAAGTGGGACTCACTTTTTATCGAGATGACCTCTGATGGGAATTTTGATTGCGCCGTTGAGTCCGGAATATCAAATTTAGTAGGGTAGAATATCTGTTTTATTTTTACCGGGTTCCGAACGAATCCCGAACACCCCGTTGGAGATTTTAAAGGTTGCAATAATCAGCTTTTCAGCTGATATATATAGCTGGTGCAGGCCATATTTTAGCCCCCATTTCTCAACTTCAAACCTTCATAACTCTCTAATTTCAAGTCTGATTTCAGTGATTCGAAGGTCCATCATGTGGGGTTTTTTGCAAGGAACGCGTTGGTGGGCTCAGAAACTGATTTGGGGTCTCCGTTTTAGGTAAATTTCGTGAAATACCTACTACCACACCCTTTTTGTTAGCTTGATTTTGGGAATTTTTGAGACTTGATATCTCAGTCATTTTAGATCCGATTTCGGTGATTCTTGGCGCTATCTTGAGTGGTTTTTCAAGGAGAATGCGTTGGCCTGGTTAGATTTTGTATTTAAATTTTTGTTGGAGGTAAAAAGTTGTGTTTTAGCTGCTGTCTTAGCCCATTTCGAGCTCAATTTTTGGGAAATTTTAGAAGGTGGTTTCTTGGTCATTTTAGCTGCGAATCTGGTGATTCAAAAGCCTAGATTGTGGCGTTTTTCGTGAGGATCATCGTGGTGTGATTGGTTTCAGCATCTGGACCCTCGTTTCTGGTATTTTCTTGTAAATAGTTGCTGCTATTGTTGTTCCGTTTTAGTGTAAATTGGGTTTTGGTTGCATGTTGATATTGTGTTGTTCCCGAGCCCCGAATTGTGTCCCATTTTGGGACATGAGCTGGGGGAACTGTTTAGGACCCACTGTTGGGGTTAATTCCAGAATTTCTAGCGCGGGTCCCACTTTTCCCATTTTGACCCCGAAATTGGTCCGTCTCCGTTTATTGTGATTTTTGTGTCTAAACGACCGTAATAACGTTGTGACTCTATTTTTAATAGCGGGGCAGCGTTTCGAGGACGTTCGGAAAGGG
Organism: Solanum gracilifrons; assembly: GCA_029582605.1. Lineage (NCBI taxonomy): Eukaryota > Viridiplantae > Streptophyta > Magnoliopsida > Solanales > Solanaceae > Solanum > Solanum gracilifrons. The sequence goes on along the minus strand of JAJOOH010002219.1, from coordinate 1,600 downwards.
AAAGCTCTGGAGAAGTGATTTTGGAGCGCGTGTGATCGGCCTACAAGTAGGCTACGGTTTCCCTCTCTTGGATTGAGCTTGAGAGTGTGAATGCATGCTGATTAGTTGGGATTTGGGTTGGTAGTGATTGAATCATGCATAGGTGTTTAGAAATCATATTTACGGCCTATTTCGGGAATTATCGGGTAACTGTGAGCATGCTTTGTGCTGTTAATTGTCCCTCTTTGCTATGTGGAGTACTTGTATGCTCGATGACTATTTGTTGAAGCATTTGGGCCTTAGTTTAGGTTTTACTAGGGCTTGCTTTAGAAATACATGATTTGGATCCGATAGGCCTTAGTTTTGCTCCGACGCCGCTCGACCGGCTTAGATCCCTGTAGACAGGTGTAGCAGACTTGAGCCTGATAGTTTGGGCCTTAACTAGGCAATACGTTTGCTCCAATGATAGTTATCCTTATTTCCCCAATGTTACAGCTTCAAGAGTTACGTTGGCGACACTAGTCTTGCTTCGCGATTTGAATTTGATTTTCGATTCGGTTCCCAGGACTTACATTGATTGGCTAGGTGTGGACGGCGATCCACAGACATTTATGAGAATAGATCGATTGAGACTCTTTCAGCAGCTACATTAGCACTTATATAGAGCATCCGGTTAGAGTTCCGGCCTCTATTGCCGAGATATTTATATAGAGCATCCGGTTAGAGTTTCGGCCTCTATTGCCTAGATACTTATATAGAGAATCCGGTTAGAGTTCCGGCCTCTATTGCGAAGATACTTATATAGAGCATCCGGTTGGAGTTCCGGTCTCTATTGCCCAGATACTTATATAGAGCATCCGGTTAGAGTTCCTACCTCTATTGCCCAGATATTTATATAGAGCATCCAGTTAGAGTTATGGCCTCTATTGCCCAGATATTTATATAGTGCATCCTGTTAAAGTTCAGGCCTCTATTGCCCAGATATTTATATAGAGCATCCGGTTAGAGTTCCGGCCTCTATTGCCCAGATACTTATATAGAGCATCCGATTAGAATTTCGACCTCAGATACTTGAAACTTGTGATTGGTTACTGGGTACTTCTGGTGAGAATCCGGTTCGAGGTCCGACCTCCGTACTATCAAATTTTACTAATTTGGGTTGAGGTTCCGATTCGTGTTCTCCGTTCTTGGGTTCCCATATGTAATTCACTTTAGTTATAGTTATTCTGTGTACTCGTCTGGCTTATGGGGGTCCGTTCGGGTTTTTATTTAACTTGCGCACAAGTGTACCTTCTGGGCTTATGGGGTCCAGTTAGGTGTAGTTAGCTTATAGATTGCTTTAGTTAGTTCTTTCTACACTCGTGTGTATTCCATTGTTAGTTAGATTTTCGTTCTTGACGTCGATTTGTGTTATTCCTTCTTTTCATACTGCCTTTACTCTTCAAGTTCAGTCGGCCTATGATGCCTACTGGGTACCTTTTGTTTTGGTACTCATGCTACACTCTGCATCTGTTTCGTGATGCAGGTCCGGGCACTAGTAGTCAGCATTGATCGAGCTTGGAGCAGACTGATCCGGAGACGGGAGTGAGCACACGACATTTTGTACTATTTCAGTCTCCAT